>OMLM01012480.1:19874-32839 GCA_900302695.1 Helostoma temminkii
ACATGTATTTACAATCTGTTCACATTACTGCTGTCTTTCAATAGTTATGTTCACAAATTTTGTTTATTCATTTAAAAGGAGACTGATCATCACAAAACTCTTTTACAATGATGGTAACACAGCTGAGGACATAAAAACATGGTCATCACTATGTGAGTCCAAGTTTTTGTTGCTAAGTTTCAACCCACTGAATCGTCCCTGAAGACAAACGTGTCAGTATTAAGGCTTTTATCAAGAAATGATCAATAATAATAATATTAAATCATTATTTTCCCTGATATTTTGTCTTGTGACTCCATCAAACTTGACATTTGTTTGTATTGAATATTGAAATATGAACATCTGTTCATTTATTAAAACACCAACACTGATATTCAGTTTTTAAAAGTATTAATCATTAATCCAGATTATAAATTATGGATTTGTAATGGAAAATTGAAAAGAATGAATGTTACTGCAGGTTATATTCATATCAAGCTGAGATCTGTCTGTCTGCTTCTAGTAAAGAATCTAAATAATGATGTGAAAACAAATAAAATAAAAACTTATATCGGTTCTGTTTTCATGTTATGGCTGTTACGTCAGTATAAATCTGTGCTGGTGTTGTGATGTGGTTTCAGGTCAGAGTGATTAGCTGCAGAGGAGCCGATCCGGTAAAAGATGGTCTCATGTATCATGAGCGAGGACCGAGGACTAACTCTTGCTTTGCATTTTTATTTTTGGAATAAATAAAAATCCATGTTTTTTACAAATAACATTGTAACATCTTGTCTTATGCTCGGTTCATCGCAGAGCTCTCACACTGCACGTGCATGTGATTCTCTGCCTCCAGAGGAAGATTAGTCCTTTAAAGTCATCACACACAGTCTCCAGTGAACAGGTTTAACACACATGACCTGTCAGAACTGGTAACATAAACGATCATTCAGAAGGTAGAAAGTGGTGGTGTGAACATACACAGAGGAAAAGCTGAGAACAGGAAATAGGACTTTCTGTGCAGTACAGGGGTTGGGTTCAGAGGACAGCTGCTTATTATTACTGATGTTGACAGCTGCATGAAACTTATCTGCATTTCACTGCAAGCAGGAAATCCCCATTTGGAAAAATAATTTTTCTACCAGTGCGACTTTAGCTTTCATTTGCATTTTTTTAATAAAGAGCTGTCTCCTGACAGAAAAGCAACACCTACGGACAGCTAGCACTAAAGCTAACACTACTTGGGGCTTGTGTACCTTTGTGTAATCGCTGTGTGAGCTCTGAAACCACGCTGAGCCACTCCTTGGCTCGATGTGATGTCTGGGCTGTCCGAACGAAAGCCAGCACAAAAACATCCTCACTTTGTTGATGGTTCAGACACAGACCACATCAGCTGATCGCTCTTCGTTTCTTACCTTCATAAATGCTGCTCCCTGTCCAGAAACTCTCCGACTCTCCGGACACCCCCAGGTCAGAGGAACGTCTGCAACAGGAATTTTTCATAGTTTTAAAACGTCTACAGTGGCAGTCAGCTGATTGTGAGAGGCAAAGGTTGTTCTGTGTCTTTAAAACCATTAACAAGGCATTTGATCAGTCTGTGAGGTAGATTCTGAGGAGCCAGCTCCAGGGACAGTCTGTGTAAATATCAAAAAGTAAGAGTACATTCCCCAAAAAAGGATCCTTTTAAAATATTTATATATATATTTTTTTTTTTTACATACAGTCATTTAGCAAATGCTTTTATCCAAAGCAACTTAAAGTACAAGTGAGGAACAGCCAGAGGGCTTCACTGTCTTGTCCAAGAACGAGCATGTAGGCAGGAGGAACGGGGATCAAACCACCAATCCTGCGGTAGGCAGGTGACTGCTCTACCAACTGAGCTACATGCTGCCCTTTTTTAATATGTATATATGTATTTCTTATCAACACTTAGTCTTTCAGGTGAACTTTCCAGTTTCCCAGTGCAAGTATGTTCCGTGATTGCAGTTTAGTTTACTTCACTGGTTTTGCTTTGGACATGGAATAATGTTTATATTTGACTTTTTTTAGATTTTACTTATTAGGTTTTGTTTAGTTTAGAATAGAATGTGATTTATTCCATCATAGCTTACCCTTCTGGTGACTCCCTGACTTCCATATCTGGCAACAAGACATCAGAACATAGCACTGTGAGCTTAAGTATATGGTATATATTATAATAAATTCATATAGCTGTGGAAATGCTGCATTTACCTGAGCAGATCTGGTGGCTCAGTGAGAAGTTCTGACCCTCCTGCCTTGTGCTGCTTGTTTCATTTGTTCCTTGCTTCCGCGTCTCTTGGACTGAGTTTGAGTGTGGGGTCTGGTCGCTCTTCGTCAAAGAGCCAGGAGTCGTGTATGCAGGTTCGGTGTCACCGCTGTCATCAAACTCAAACTTCTCCCCCTGGTCTTCTTCATCCTCATCTTCCTCTAGGTGCGACGTCCCATTAGACAGAGGAACTGAGAAATTCAGAGAGAGATTCAGTACTAAATACGAGGCTGTTTCACTGGGGTTGTGCGAGAGGAGCTCAGGTTTTTAAACGTCTTTACCTGCTGTGTCAACAAAATCAACATTAGAAGCTGTTCAGAGATATTTATTGCATTTACAGCAAGCAAACTAAAAAAAGGAAAACCCCACTTAAATGTACTAAGAAACTCCAGATTTTCTACTTTTTAGGCAGAGATTAGATATAAAGCCAAGAAAATGAAAATTCTACGACTGAATCGCTGTGACTGTGTCTTTGTTTAGAATAAAAATGCCACAGTGTGGATTGTAGTAATAAAATGACTGAGAAAGTAGTAAATAAGATTACGATTATACATGTGACCAGTTGTGTTGCTCAGCTCTTTTACTTACTGTAAAAGTATCATTACAGTACTACAGTCTTGAAACTACGGAAGCCCAGAGATGCCAATGTGAAGAAAATGTCCTAAAAATAAAAATACATCTCTCCTGTGCTGACCTGAGAATGATACAATTTAAAACATACCTATTGACTTGAGATGTTTTCTACATCAATGTAAGTACTAAAAGTGACCTCTATTATTTATCATTTATTATTATTATTATTATTATTAATTGATGACTTACAGTCATGGTCAAAAATATCAACACCCTTGCAATTCTGTCAGAAAATGCGAACCCCTTTCTCAGGAAATTGTTGCAGTTGCAAATGTTTTTTGTTTGCGTTGGAACAACACAAAAAACTGAGAAAAGTCAAACTCGATATAATTCTACACAGAACCCAAAAAATGCACTGGACATTATTGCCCCCCTTAACTTAATAATTGGTAGCACCTGCTCTGAAAAAAATAACTGACATAAATCACTTCCTGTAACCATGAATGAGTCTCTTTCACCTCTCTACTGGAATTTTGGACCACTCAAAAATGTCAAACATTTCTTCTCTCAAATCCACAGACAACTCTTCACACTTCTTTCTTTTCTCCATGCTCAGTGTCAACACAAAGGTTGAGTCAACTTTTCTCCATTTTAACTGGTTGCAAGTGTGATTACTCTATTGCCCACACCTGTTACCTGCCACAGGCGTGTCTAAATACAAATTACAGGAGCATCACAGGCTTGAGAAGCAATTATTTCTTACAATTTTGACAAGGCGCCAATAATCTTGTCCAGTCCATTTTTGGGTTCTGTGTGAAATTGTATCAGATTTGACTTTTCTTCAGTTTTTTTGTGTATGTGTTGTTCCAGTGCAAACAAAAAAAATATAATAAACATTTGAGTACGAAAATATTTGCAACTGCAACAGTTTTTTGAGAGAAGTGTTGCATTTTCTGACAGAATTGCAGGGGTGCCGATATTTTTGGCCATGACTGTATTTTCATTATTTTACTGTTGCTTGTGATTAAATATATCTTGCTCGTAACTAATCACTAGAAAGACTAGTGATAATTAACTGCTCATATTTTGTACACCACTTAATTATTGCTTGTTTATTTTTTATTGCTATGATTAGTTTGCTTTGGTTAATTATTTGAATCAGTGGTTCCTGACTTATTATTTCTGGCTCACTCAATAACTGATAAATCTCAAAGATGATGTTTTATGCAAAACTTTAAATCCTTTAAATCCTTATTTTCAGTTCAACTTTCGGTTCCTCCTGACCGTATGTAGAAGTGTCCTTGGTCAAGACACCAAACCTCCAATTAGCAGCACCATGATGTATGTGTAGCTTTCCAATAAATCAGGTAGTAGGTAGTATTCCAGTTAGTCTGAAGATCAGCAGACTGCTGCAGGTGACCATCCACCTCACTCACTGTAAGACGGGGCAGGCTAAACAGATGGGTTCTGAATATAGAGGATTAGCCATTGCTGAGGAGAGCAGCCGGTCAGAGAGATTACACTCTAAACAGCTTTTAAGCACTAACCTTCCACCTGTTACTTGCACCACAGCTTACACATTTACACTAACTGTTTAAAAAGAAGCTCTGCAGACAGTTTCAGAGTCAAACAAGGTGAAGCATTTGTACTTTGTCCTGCAGTGTGTGTAATACACACCTTAAAAGATGCTAGGATTTAACACCGGTCAAAGAAAAGGCAAGAAATAATCTGTGTTCTCGATAGTACATACATACTATATAAAAAGACACATAGCCTTTTTTTTCCTCATTGTCTGATATTAAATCAGACTAAACTTTTCCAGTTTTAGGTCAGTTAGAATTACCAACATTATTTCTATTTGCTAAATGCCTGAATAATGAGAGAGAGATTTTTTAGATAATTTTTTAATAACTTTATCATTTATTACTTTCTTCAAAGTTAGTAGTTTACATACACTAGGATTATTATGCCTTTAAACTATTAAGGGAAGTCCAAATGATGATGTCACGCCGTTCAGCCATCATACCGCTCAGGAAGGAGACAGGTTTGTGTCCCAGAGGTGAATGTGCTTTTGGTGTGAAATGTGAATATCAACCCCAGAACAAAAGCAAAAGACCATGTGAAGATGCTGCTGAAGCTGTTAAGAGAGAGTCATTATCCGGGAGGGTCGCTGCTCAACGTGTTTGAGACAGATGGTGAACATATCGTCATTATGTTGACAGAAAACATAATCCAGTTACTATTGTGTTTCTCATAAAACATAAGCAAAGTAGCAGTTTAGCTGTATAGGAACATAAGTTTCAGCAGACAGGTTGGCTCACCTGCAAATCGAGGGAACTGAGAGCGGAGGAGAAACGATCTGCTGTCATGTAAATAAGATAAATAACATCAAGGCTATTTACTTTGGTTAATAAAAGAACATGGTATAGACCTGTTCTATAGGAAAGGTAATATTAAAAGACTGCTGTTGTGATCTGGCCTTATATAGAAAATAATATTAAATAAATTAACTTGCTCCCGCTAATATAAAGGTAGGGGAAATGCTGATGAAGAAAGACCATTATGGAGAAATATTAAAGCAACATTTCAAGACATAGGCCAGGAAGTTAAAGCCTGGGGCAAAGTGGGTCTTCCAAATCAGTTACAAAGTGGTTTAAGGCCAACAAAGTCAGTGTTTTGGAGTGGCCATCACAAAGCTCTGATCTCAATCCTACAGAACATTTGTGGGCAGGGCTGAAAAGGTGTGTGTGAGCAAGGCGGCCTACAAACCTGACTCAGTTCCACCAGTTCTGTCAGGAGGAATGGGCCAAAATTCCAGCAAACTACTGTGACAAGCTTGAGGAAGGAAACCCAGAACATTTGACCCATGTCATACAGTTTAAAGGCAATGCTGCCAAATACTAAGTCTCTGAGATCTAAAAAAAACAATAAAAAATTCTCTCTCTCATTATTCTGGCATTTAGAAAATAGTGTTGGTAACCCTAACTGGGCTAAAACAGTTTCTTAATGTCTGACGGTGAAAAAAAATATGTCTTTTTATACAGTGTCGGTAAACTTCTCATTTTAACTGTAGTTAAGTGATAAACTAACAAGAAACTGTAGGACAAGTGTGACAAAATGGTTAATGCAGTAAAAGCAAATGAAGGTGTCCTCGCTGGCCTGGGGCCAAGAAGTGTAGCACGTTCCTACGATAGGGAGGCATCTAGAGTTCACTGTGTCAGGTAGATCTGTATCAACGTTTCTCAGCGTCATGTGGCCTGCAGAGGCTTGCTTGTTGTTACGCAGCATATGGTAACTAGGCCAGTAGGCCCTGTCCCCACAGCAGCGGGGGATTACTGAGGCAGGATTCATTTGCAGGTGACGGATCCCCTGCACCTGGCTGCACAGGTTGAGTATAGACCTGACAGCGTATAGACCTGACAGCTGTTACAATTAGATGCATCTATTGCAGGATGTTGTGCCATGGAGCCACTGTGAGACACAGGGTAAAATGAGCTTTCAAACCCTACTGTGCTGAGGAGTTTCATAAAGTCTGACACAATAAGGGTAAGGATGAAATCAGGAGTATCTCAAAGTCAGAAAAACATCAGCATTTATAAAATATTTAAATCACTTCAGTGTGACAAATATGCAACAAAGTAAAAAAAAATCAGGAAGGGAGAAAATACTTTTTCACAGGACTGGTGTTTCTCCAAACTCCAAACAAAAGTCTATTTGTAATCTTGGTAAATCAGACCCATAAGGATGAACAACTACAGTCTGGTATTGGCAAAAAATGAACGTAATACTACTTTGTCTCTCTAGTTTTAGTTTCAGCAGGAAACGTGTAGTTTTTATGCACGAAAATCCTAAAACATGTGCTCATAGCTTTGTAACTGCATTCTTATTGTGCCTAGACGTACTGTGCGTCCAGAAAGCCTCGAGTAAGAAAACAACAAACATACACGGAATGTGGACGGCACAGTCTGATGCAAAACGGGACTGCTGTGTGCTGCTGTCTTCACTTACTCGTACTTGTCAGACTGAGAACTCTTAAGGAAAAGAGTTAAGAGATTTGTTTTTGAGGAAAAACATCCAACTGCTGGGCTGTGTGAACTGTGAGGGGACTGATCAAAAACAGGTTTTCTAGATCTCAAGATTAGCAAACATGAAAGCAGCAGGAGTCATCTACTGCAGACAGTGACAGGACAACAGCAGACAGAGTGAACTCAGCACCGTAACAGCAGTCGCCTTGTGTTAGACTAAAGATTATTGTACAATAACGTTTTGTTTTTTCATCTTTACAAAGCAGGTGTTACTCCATTTTCCACCTAAACAGAATCTTTTCCACTGAAGAGATTCAGTTTTCAGTGTGAGTAGAGGTTTGAGCTGCTGCCACAGGTAATCAGTCAACAATAAAGTCCACATTTCGTAATCTGAAGTTTTACTGCAGTAGCTAAACCAATCATGGCTGTCACACCTGTAAACACCTGTGCTGAATCTATGTCAAGAAGATTCAAATAAAAACCTACATTTTATTGAACATCAGTGTTGCAGACAAATGACTCACCGGATGGAGGACAGAGAAGTGGATGTGGAGAAGTCATGGTGGATCCTTCTCAGAGTCACATCAGCTCCTGGGAAGATACACAACACATAATGTTTATTTATTCTGAGAAATGACTGACACACAGCTACCACAAATAACAATCACATATGCTGTTTATATTCGGATTAGTTGTTCAGATCTGGGCTGACTATAATCTGATTTAAACCACATTTGAAGTTGGTTTCAAATGTGATTCCAATCAGATTGTTATTTTTAGGATCACGTTCTTTGATTTCTCCAGAGTCTTTAACACCATCCAGCCTGTCCTGCTGAGAGAGAAGCTCCTGAAGATGCAGGTAGACTCCTCCACAGCCTCCTGGATCACTGACTACCTGACAGACAGACCAGTTAGTACGGCTGCAGGGATGTGAGTCTGAGCGGGTGGTCAGCAGCACAGGAGCACCTCAGGGGACTGTCCTCTCACCTTTCCTCTTCACCCTGTACACCTCGGACTTTCAGTACAACACTGAGTCCTGCCACCTGCAGAAGTTCTCAGTGACTCTGCAGTGGTTGGTGTATCAGTGTTGGGGAGGAGACAGAGTACAGAGGTCTGGTGGACAGTTTTGTGAAGTGGTGTGGGAACAACTATCTGACCTTGAATATGAGCAAGACCAAGGAGATGGTTGTGGTAGACTAGCTCCATTTTGGGAGAGAAGGTGGTGGAGAGATACAAATACCTGGGAGTTCACCTGGACAACAGACTGGAAATGCAACATGGAGGATGTGTACAGGAACATACAGAGTAGGCTGCTTTAATGTGTGCAACAAGATGCTGCAAATGTTATACCAGTCTCTTGTATCCAGTGTAATATTCTTTGCTGCTGTCTGCTGGGGCATCAGCATCAGAGCCAGTGACACTAACACACTGAATAAAGTGATCAGGAAGGCTGGCTCTGTGCTGGGGGTTTCTCTGGAACCTTTAGAGGAGGTGGTGGAGAGGAGGATGCTGCACAAACTGCTGAGCATCATGGAGAACAGTCACATCCTCTCCACAGCTACTGGTCAAACAGAGGAGCAGTTTTAGTTTTAGTCAATCTATCTGTCTATCTACTCTGTTGCTTCTGGCAAAACCAGACATCATTACCAAAGAAACTCCTGCAGCTGTAGCAGAGGCACAAGCTGCTCTGTCATCTAAGACCGAGCCTGTTTAGAATATCATCCCTGGTTTGTGCTACAGGTTTGGTCATAGCACAAAATATACCTTATTCATTTCTGTCTGCACACGTCAGTCCCTGTGAGTCAGCTGCATCTTGCAACAGTAAACATCACGGCCCTGTCACTGCATGCCACAGTGAGCATTTGTACTTCACCTGCGGTGAGATGAACGCCTCAAACCACACGTGGTGTCATGGCGTTCTGCTGCAAAGAAAAATAACATCATCCTTTAAAGTAGCTCCACTGATTTTCCCACACCAGTGTTTTTTTCTCCAGGAGCTGCGTAGCACTACTGCACATGTGAAAAAAGCTCCAGTGTCTCCAAAGGGAGTGATAAATGATTGATTGATGTGATTAGAGACTAGAAATTAGTTTGAAAAGTAGAAAGTGGAGAGTTTTCCAGGCCTGTGCTAACAGAGCAACACACACATCCTCTTAATGAACTCTCAGTACAGGCACCAGATTCTGACAGGAGCTTGTGGAATAATAAAACAAGAACTGATGTATTCTTGTACATTATTGTAAAGTCAAAGTCAAGTCAAACATATTTAAAGTGCACAAAAATGTCAAATACGACCAAACGTGATAATAAAACCAGACGTACCACAATCAGCAGTGAAAATAAGCACAAATTCTAGAAGAGGATATGTTATAACTCTGGCTTTAAAAATTAACATCTACAAGTTCAGCGGTTCAGCAAGTTCAATGCTCTGAAGCTGACGCGGGCACAGATTAGAAGCAGAACGTACATAATGTGTTGGAGTGGTAAAGACCATACACTCCAACCATCCGGAGAAATCTGATTCAAAGAGATCAGATTTCTTAGTTTTGGTAGCAGCAGTTTTCTGAACATGTTGATGGATGACTGAGGGAGACCTGAGAAAAGAAAAATAATCAAAATGCCTGAATTCCTGCTGCATCACTGACTGTAAAGACATTTTAACTTGCGAAAAGTCATGTTATTCACACATAGCAGGATAGAGGTGGCGACACGCAGGTAGGGACACAGCTTGGGAAACTGGTATTTACCTATATGGACGACCTGCTACCGTTTACGTTGCTGCGCTTTGCCAGCGGCACCGCGAGCGTGTTACATTCCTCCACAGCAAATCCAGACGTGTCCTTTTCCCAGAGTCTGTTACTCAACCACAGGACAAATGCTTAAAACTCCAGACCACAGCTTTTAATAATTCTCTGCATCAGCCACTGTGAACGGACACATGAACGTGTCATCGGCACAAAACCTAACTTCTCAGGTCTAGATGTTAGCTGCCGGTTTATATCCAGAAAGGGACTGAGAAGTGCCAACTTGAATTAAGACAAAACATATAAATTATTCAGCAGCTACGTGAGGGGAAACAAGCCTCCATTCTGAAGAAGATGTCGTGGGCCTGGCAGATGAATAGACAATAGCAGAGCTGGGATGAGGAAACAGCCTCTGGATTGTCCAGGCCCACTGATCCACTGACTCCCACTGCGATGACGGCGTTCAGCGAAGGCCCAGGGTCGCACATGGAAACGAGACGATGGCACATTCTTTCATGCTTCATCATCAGCGTCACTGTTGTTAACACATTTTAACGGCACTGCTCAAAAAGACAAAACCACGGACAGTGAATTGTGATTTGAATTCACTGAATCCTAACAGCTACGCTAACTGACAGCACATACACACAGCTGAACACAACTTCATATAATAGTAACTTAAATTAATCAAGTAGAGTAGCAACAAAGGAAGCAGAAACATAACTAGACCAGTCGGAGGAAGTACTGCAAGAAACTGTGTGTGTTCTAGAAAAGCTAGCGTTAGCGAGCTCCAAGCATGCCCCAGGAGGGTTAGGACCGGTTTCTGACAACATCTGGGCCGATGTCTTGCTCCTGAGGCTGTTTGAAATGAGAACTTGCAACTTGGCCAACTCTTTGTGTAGATTTTATAGATTTTACTGGAGCCAACTGGACCACAGCAACAACAAACTGCACCGTCTCACTGGAAAAACAACAGAAGACCTGTATGTAACCCAGAAACACGACATGAGCTGAAACAGCTGGGACGCGACCGTCTTGTCCCATTTTACATTTAATTTCATAGAAAACGTGTAAAACATCAGTCACTGCAGCTTTAAGTTGATCTGTTTTTAAGTGGAATTCACAACCAGAATTAACGGTGCTGCTGAAAAATGTCACACAGAAAACAAACAGCTCTGAAGCCCACTCAGGTACCAGGTGTTGTAGACATTATCCTGCACAGGTTAACCGCAGTTTCCCAATTGTTTTTCCTGTAAGAGGAACGCCTGCAGCAGCACCGACCGATCCCGGACACACCTCAGCACAAGCCTGCAGTCACGCTGCTCACCTGACGGGTCACATGGGTTCATAAAGTCATCAGATATCACACTGTGTACTACACCTCACTGCGTTTCAGGGGTTTGGGTTCACGTTATGCTTTGGCTGCAGTCCTGGTTGTCACAGGCTGCAGTCTGTCCACTTTATTAGGCACACCTGTACAGTAGAGCAGCTCTGCCTTAACTCTGCCTTTAGAAAATGACAGATTTTAAGTTAAATCTGTTAAAAAGGCAACTTCAGTTATAAACATATGTTCATGTTTCTGAACATTTTAACTTAGAAACTGGGAAATTATCACCCTGTAACAGCAGAATTCACTTTAAAGCTGCTGTACTGGATTACATTAGACTGTACAGGTGCACTTAGTACAAAAGAGAGTTGTAGTAACAAGTTATGTATTTATTATTTATTTATTTCATCAATTAAATTCAAGTAATTTTCAGTACGAGTATACTTGTATGTATGTATGTAGCATGTAGTAAGTATAGTTGGCACCGCAGTATGTGTGGTATTCTTAAGTGTACTTTTCAATACCACATTTAGGTTAAGCTAGTACACTTTTACATATATTTTTAGTTTACTAGTAGTACTAGTCCCCTTTCTAGCTAATGAAAGTACACTTCTAAATACAAAAACTAAACATGTGTACTATTAGTTTACTAGTTCAGTACTTTTATCCTACCTTTTAATTGTTGAAAGTACAGCTTTCGTCACGTATAAATATCCCATACAGTACACGCTTTACTCTTATCGCACTCTTCACTAAGCAGAAAACTATGTAACACAGATACATAAAAACTAGAAGTACTACTTAGTACTGAGAGGAAACTTCTTTACCCTTCCTGTCCGTAACAAAATGAAACATGTCACACAACAGTTTGTGACTAACCGTGAGTTTGTAACATTAATAGCTGTTTGTTTACACAGTCACACCTCCCAAAGGCATCCTGGGTATTTGTGTACTTCAGTTTAAAGTAAAGGTATCTGTATACTTAAGCTGAAGTACAAGTATAGAACAAATATACGTTTCTGTACACTTGTAATATAATTTTTTTTAAAGTGAACTGCAGTACACTGGCTTTCTGTGGGGGTACTAAAGGGTAAAGTTTGAAGTATTTGTTGTAGTAATGAGGAAACGGTGTCACCTTTTCTGAAGTATTTTGCAGGTGAGGTCACCAACCAGCTCATTATTAACCACAGCGCAGCTCAATAACAGTGAAAAACAAGCGGCTACAGTGAAGCCAAACGTGACACAAACACATTAACCAGCCTGTCGCGCTTCCATCTCAGCTGAAGACCCGACTCACCTCAGAGTCCTAACCCCGCAGTACCCCGCAGTACACCGGCTGTCCCGCACCTTCCTCACACCCCTACTCCAAAAACATGACTTTGGACAAACAGAGGCTTCCAAGAAACTGGTCTTCCCAGCGTTTTTCCTGTCGTGTTTCCCTCCCTGCTGTCTCCTCCTCCTCTTCCTCTCCCAGTCCCGCTAAGTCCGGTCCCGCTTTCCCAACCGCACAGCGGAGCTTTGCGGCAGCAGAAGCCGGTCGCGGCTCTTCTCTGGGCGGAGACTCGGCTCCATGTTTAATCCTGGTCTGAGCAGACAGCAGATAAACATGTGGAGATGTCTGAGCATGTCGCTGTGTGCTCACAGACAGAAAATACTAAAATTATAGGGTAAATACGCAGAATCTGCACGAACTGTCTGAGGAACCAGCTTTTTAATTGAAATTAAGCCCTCGGTTTGTTGTTTTTATGCCGAATTGGGCGAAATGTTTTGAAATAAAGTACCATTCAACCATGTTTAGTATTTAGTCAAATATAATTGTAAAAAACGTCCGAATGATGTTTAATGTGTTATTTTTACAGGGTTTGGTTTCATTACTAAGGAATAACCACCAGGCGTCAGTGTCGGATCTTTTTCTGACTCTGCTGGAAAAGAACAAGACAAAGTCTACAAGTCATCATTTCAATTTAGACTTTCCATTAATAACATGTTTTCATTAAGACAACTTTTTTTGTTTTACCTGCTGAAATACTGGG
>OMLM01012481.1:0-14904 GCA_900302695.1 Helostoma temminkii
AGAGTACATCAACAAACAATTACGGGTGTAAACTCAGACGAATCGACAAACTAGAGTGTGAGGGAAAGCAGGTATATAAAGGGAGTGGTCATTAACTAAAAGCAGCTGTGGGTGATTGTGAGACAAAGAGATGATGCAGGCTGACAGGTGTAGAGGATTGAACTAGTGACAAGTGAGTCAAAGAGAACAGAAAACAGGAAGTGACCAAATAAGGAAAGAGTGAACCTAAGTGGGAAAAACTGAACTTAGGGAAAAACACAGACAGGGAGCAAACTGAAATAAGCAAGTGAGTGCCGAGAGTGAGAGTGTGTGTGTGTGTGATCAGGTAACAGAGTGTAGGTATACGGGCGTATGTATGTCCAAAGAGGCTGTGGGGGTGTGGTGAGCAAAAATGATCAAGGGAAGTGATAAACAGGGTGGTAACTGAAATAAAGAGGACACAGGGGCAGAAACCGTGACAGTAATGGCGTTTTGCCAAAACTTCAAGTCACTGAAGTTTAGTTTTTAGCTTTCGGTTGTTTGTAAAATAATCTCCTGTGAGTTTAATAAACTCCTGTAGCCATTAGTCAGTAAAAGGACCATAAGAACGTCTTCATAGTCAGAACTTGTGTGCATTTCTCCAGCTGCAGACAGAGGTAAGTTTATTAATTATTTATGGTTTTAAATGTTGGCAGTCAGGATCTGTCAAAGTGTAACTGTAAATTATGTTATGAACTTTCATGTATGGTAAAGTGAGTGTTATTTTCTGTCTTTTCTGTCTGTATCAGCCTCTTAGGTTGTGGCTCTGCAGCCGCTGTCGTAACTGCTGCTAAAACACTCAGACTCTGCTTTGTGTTACCTAACAGCTTCTTCACTGTTCGTACTTCTTTACAGAGAGAGTTGTAGACCTAATTCACAGGCTGAATGGGAGGTTGTGTGTGGCATTTTACCGCTGTGTTGTTGTGTAGTAGTGTCTACTAATGGTACTCTGGGAACTTATCCAGCGGCCACTGCGCTGGACCCAGCAGGAATCCTGCGTGTCGACCCAAGAAGTCTCCTCAGCTGCATTAAATATGTTTTTCAGTTATTTAAAATGTAGGCTAGTCTACTGTAGCTGTACCAGACCCTCAAAAATCTCTATTTGAATTCACAGAAAACACAAATAGTAGAAGGATTTTATTAGAATAGTTATTTAATCTTAACACCTTTTTGGATGGATTTTCCAAGTGCCAAATTTATTTTTTCAAATAGTCATCAGATTCTTGTTCATTGGGTTATCAACTGCAAAATTACTTATCTCGTGAAGTACCTGTATGATAAGTAATATGGTTGACAATTTACAACCCAACATCTATCAGTGCATCCTCACACAGTAATTATACAGTTTAGTGGAGACAATTAAGCCACATTGTGACATCTGATGGCGGGATGGAGAACTGCATACAAGATTTTTCTGAGCCTGGTACAGGGTTAGAATTACTCCACTACTCTCTCAAGGCCAACCTCAGGGTACCACATGTAAGCCGCAACGAAAAACACTGCCACTTTCAAGCGCTATATCTGTCTGTACCACAAGCCTTTAAGGTTGCTGTAGTTAAATCCTTCAAAGAATTAGTCACTTATAGACTGATATCCAATCTGCCCTTTTTCTCTAAAATCCTTGAAATAATAGTTGCCAAGCAATTATGTGACCACCTGCGCAGGAATAACCTTAATGAAGATCTCCAGTCAGGATTTAGAGTACATCATAGTACAGAAACAGCACTGGTAAAAGTCACTAACTATCTTCTATTAGCTTCAGTCAACGGATTTCTCTCTATACTCGTCTTGTTAGATCTCAGTACAGCTTTTGACACTATTACAATATTTTATTACACAGACTGGAACATGTCATTGGAATTAATGGAACAGCACTGGGTTGGTTAAAATCTTTCCAATTTGTGTATGTTAACGAAGAGTCTTCCTTGTACACAAAGGTTTGTTATGGAGTTGCACAGGGTTCTGTCCTTGGACCGATACTTTTCACTCTATACATGTTTCCCTTAACACTCATTAAACCAGATCAAAGAAATCTATTAGTCGAACTTTAAGAATGTTTAAAAGACATAAAGGCTTGGGTGCCCTGCAATTTTCTTCTTCTAAATTCAGGCAAGACAGAGCATAGCACTGGCATCTAGTAGTACTGTGAGGAATCTTGGAATTATCTTCAGGCTATCTCATATAACTAATGCATAAAATAAATCCTTTCTCTTTAAAGCTTATAGTTAGAGCTGTTTCAAATAAGACCTCCTATTTTTGGGGGTCTCGGTTTTGGTGCACACCCAAGTGCAATTATCATGTTCACAGCAGACAAAACTAAGCACACCAACTGAACCAAAGCCTGTAGTTGTGAGAGCACTCTTAGACTGCTGGGGGACCTCCCTTGACACACTAAGCTCCTCTCCTCCTCTCTAATCATACGCCACCATTGCCTGTCATTAGCATTGTGCCTTCTCTCTTCTGTAGTCGTGTGTTGCCCTCTCTCTCGCTCTCTCTCTCTCTCTCTCTATCCTTTTCTGCAGGTATCCTCAGTCTTAGAGCTGTATGTTCCTTGAATGCGGTTGCTGGCCCATCCAACCTACCCTGTGTTGAATTTTTTTTGTCTCTCTTTCTTTACATTAACTGCAACCAGTCGAGGCAGATGGTTGCAAACCCCGAACCTGGTTCTGCTGGAGGTTTCTTCCGTTAAAGGGATTTTTTCTCGTCGCCCTGTGCTTGCTCAAGGGGGGTTCGTTGGGTTTTCTGTATAATTCCGTATACACCAATCAGGCATACCATTATGACCACTGACAGGTGAAGTGAATAACACTGATTAGCCCTTTATCATGGCACCTGTAAGTGGGTCAGATATATTAGGTAGCAAGTTAAAACTTTAGAAGCAGGAAAAATGGTGATACACGTTGTTGTATAGGTGTAGCTTTTTACCTTGATGATAGCAAAAGTTTAATTTCGGTGTCCTTCTGCTACACCTAGTGTAGCTTTTTGTTACGTGTTAAAGTTGTGAAAAAGCACACAATACACTTCAGGTTAGCATCACTATCACATCATTATTAAATACAAAATATTTGAGACAGGGTAGTCGATTATACCAAATTGTGCTTTTGAATAAATTCTTATGGTTTCCTTCGGTAATCAATTTTCACTGCTTTGCAACAAACTATGCCCTGATAGATTTCATATTTCTATTTTCTGGCTTAAGTGAAAATTAAATAAATCATTAAAATAAAACAGGGTTGAGCAATTGTTTTTATAATTAAAGGTTTTTATTTAATATACTATGAAATCTTTAGCAGCATGCCCCTTGCTACAATGGAGTAATCCATCCGCCCACCAGCTCATTCAAGGCTGACAGAAAGCAGTGGTTCCAGGCCACCAGCCTGTGGAGAATCGATTGGTTCTGGCTGGGGAGAAAAAAGAAGATCATGCTGATGGATTTGCAAAGGGCAACTCCACGCACACACAAGAACATGCTCACATCAGAAATACAGACACACACACAGGAATGCAAATAAGATACATAATTGAAGATGCTGTGACACATTCAGCATCAAAACAGTATCTCTAAGGTTTGTAGCTAAAGCCATTTGAGAAGATAAATGATGCATAAACCTCCTATGATCTGCTACATGCCCGTCTTTCTTGCTATCTAGCTTTTTTCAGCAGAAAGCTAAACATCCACAGTTACTGCTGAGCCTTTGGCTTCCTTTAGCCACGTTCTGCAGCAACACTTATCCAGCGGGCATTTGTTCTCGTAGCTCCTGGGTCTCTAATGTTAGTTGCTACAATGCTTCTCTGTGGCAGTTGTTTTGCCTGTGTGTTTGAGTATTGAAGCATCTAAACCACTTACTGTCACCACAAAAGCTGCCACATTATGCTACTGTCACATGAGACGTGTTAATGTCTGATGCAGGTATTAAATAAATATTGATCAGACTAATCACAGACACTAAATAGGAAATTGCTACAGAATTCTGAAACATAGAGAAGAAAAAACTAAACACATTGATGAATAAAGTAAACTATGACCTGTGAATCAGCAGGAAATAAGAAATGCCTTGATTCTTAAATCAAACATTTTCAATATTTGAGGGTGATACAGCCATTTTATATTTATATATTCTATTTATTGCTTGCTTTATGTCCCATTGTGGTTACTGTTATTATATACTTTTGTATTCTGTAATTTTATCTGAAGCTATCAATTCAAATGTTCAATACATTAAAGCAGAGTGAGGCCTCCAAATTGGTAAATCCGTTTACCATGTGTGCTCATAACAATAATAATAAAAATACATTAAAATGTTGGCATATTGTCTCATCACTGTGGCCAGATTAACTGACACAGAGACCCCTGGGGAACAACTGAGCCACTGCAGTAGTTGTAGTAGTTTGTGATGTTAAGTGTCATGGATTTTAAGTAATAAACTAAAGACAATCGTGACAATTGTCTGAACAACACAACTAAATTCCTGACTTTCTATAAAAGTCAGTCAAGACTTCATGTATAATGTGGCAGTAAGATGGAGGTGGATGGTGAATTTATACAGTGTTTAATTTATTGATCTGAGTCAGCTTGACGTTTGTGATTCCATATTAATGGCCCAACTCTCTCAGACGGCATTTAATTTGGAGTTATCAGAATCACTAACAGGAACACAGCTGTGCTGTCGCATCAAACATGCAGAGGGAAAAGAAGAAAAGCGAGCTGGGACCTTAACAAATCAGCTGCAAATGACAAGACTGATTTGATTTTTCGTTTTGGCATGGGCAAGGAGCGCATTTCAGGCTGAAAATGGGAAGGGGTACATTAATTCATTAGCATGAAATATAACTTTAGGTGGAATTTGGACTTGTTATCATTGCTCTGGGGAGAGGCAGCACAGAGATGAAATCCCCAGCCCAAGCTGTGCAAATTAAATAAAAGACTGAAACACATGATAGATGACTGTTGTAGCTGGCAGTTTACCAAAAAGTCATGTGTTATTAGTCCTCTACTCCACCACTTTTAAATCCAAAACACCATATGTTTAGAGCCAGTGTTAACTGATTAGTAAATACAAAAAGTACTTATTCTGCAGCTAAACCAAACCTGGCCCATTTATGTTGACAGTAATGAGACCAAAATTAAAACATTAAAACTGAAAACAAAATTTTCGATTTCTTTACATTCTTTGTTACAAGTTAAATTATTATATGAAAGACATATCAGTGGAAATATATTAATCACTGTGTTACAAATGTTATTCAGTTCAATTTTAATTCAAGTTTATTTGTATAGTGCCAATTTGCAACAAAAGGTTTACAATACAACTAATATAATACAAAAAATGATCAAAAACTAGGCAACAGTGGAGAGGAAAACTCCCTTTTTAAGAAAGGAAAGCTGATCCAGCAGAACCAGGCTCAGGGTGGACAGCCATCTGCCTCGACTGGTTGAGGTGAGTGAAAAGAGTAAGAAAAAACACGTCATAAAACAAGAACAATTAATAATAAATACATATATTTTAATAAAAGATATAAAAAATGCCCGGACACTTGGAGCCTCTATGCTGAGAACACACCTGTGTGAAGTAGGACGCGTCTTGTTTCCAGTAGTAAAACTCTTGAAATGAAAAACCTTTCAAATGTATTTTTTTATCTAAAGCTACTTGCACATCCTGGTTTTGCAGAAAACAGAAACAATCCAGGTAAGTTGAGACTGTAAAAAAAACTGTAAACTTGTGAGTTGTAAAGCCAAAACAATATGCAGAAAGACACCAAAAAGCTTTATAGAGCTGACAGAGGCATGGTGATAATTATGTGCAGGTTTATAAACAGAGCCTTTACTTCAATGTAAACTAAAATGCAGCTTGAACTTAAACAGTAAGGCACGTTCTGTTGTTGCTGTATTCTGAACTTTGTTGCTGAGACGACAATTTTGTTTACATTTGGTCCACACACTGAGCCTTCAGAGGAGGTTTGTAGAGTTTTGATTGAATCTTGTTTTCTGCAGAATACTCATTGATATCCACAATCATGAGCAAAAGTTGTCTTAAAGTAAAAAAAGGTAAGTTGATACTTGATTTATCACTGATATGCAGACACATGGCTCTGTCTCTCTATGGCGGTGACTAGGAATTACATCAAACCACTTGACTGTTATTAAGATCTAAAAATCTTAAACTAAAAACAAGTCCAAGGTAGCTAATGTTTATTTGCATCTTTTATTCAGGGCTCTTTAAAGTGTCTGCTAACACCTAATGTTTTACGTTTATGCATTTAATTACTGTATTTTTCATATTCTTATTTTTCTTTTGTTTGGTATCTCTTTTTATTTATTATTTTATTACCTTTTTATTTAATTTACAGAACAGTGTGTGTGTGTGTGTGTGTGTGTGTGTATATATATAAAACATTCAATGTAGATGCAAACCTTTAGTTATATACTGCATGCTACCATGCTACCCTGCCACATCTTTATTTATAGAAATTTTATAGAGCCTCCACTAAATTAGCGCATAATATAGTGTGTTTTTCTATTATTCTGCAGCTAGACCAAAATACGTGCTATGTCAGATGCCACCAGGCTGGTCCACCCTGCCTGTGCATCATGGTCTTCGATTTCGCCCGCCACGGGACAGCATTGCCGTTTATACAAAGAACGGACCAGACAAAAACTTAATCTATGAAGGGTACATTTGCCCATCTGCTCCTGAAATGCTGCCTGTGTCTGCATTGCAACCACCACCAAATCCTCCAAGAGACCAGGGTTTTGGTAAGAAATATGCAAAACTGCAGGAGAAGATAAAATTTGAGGAGGCTGAGGCTGAAATTCGGGCAAGAATCATGTCAGAAGTTCAGAGTAAGAGAGAGACAGATTGTGCATCAAGCAGCAAACCAGAAGAAGAAGAAGAAGCTGCCAAAGCAGAGCCAAGCACCATGCCATGCTGCCACGATACAGCTGATAAATCAAAACAACAAATAACAAAAGAGCACGCTGAGTCCAACTCCAACTATCCATTACCGTTTGAATTACTTGAACAAAGGGAAACTTTATTGCCTGCACAAGCTGACAGAGGGACCGAAGAGTTTGCATGTTGCCCTGAACTTTGGGACAGCACTGTGGACATAGCTTTCTTGGACTGTTTGTTTTTCAAGACAGATCCTTCGGTTGAGTCCAGCCTGACCTCCTGATATGTGACACTCTGTAGGATATTAAATTCCTTCAGAAAATGTCTGTGAACCTGGGTTAGCATGAATGGTGTGAATTGGAAAAAAAATAAACAGTTAGAACAGCAATTAAGCTATGATCAAGCAACTGATTTGACCCTTTATCTTGGAGATCTGAAATCTGAAAATCTGCATTTTAGAAAACATGAAATATGAAATGTAAAAGTAAATTTCTGAATTTAGGGATACAATTTAAATTTCATCTTAAGGAGAATTATTTCATACATGAAAAAAAATATGTACAAGGACAAATACATTTTGTTCATGGCTGATGTAAGATGGATGTACACTAACCCTTCCATTGGGATAGGGTTAAGGTTGAGTGCAATGTGCTCTTTAAAGGCCCCATAACTAATATTTTACGCAGTTTCTTAGAAATTATGTGAGAACCAGACAAGACATATTGCCTCTCAGATGTTCCTGTGCATTTAATATTTCTATGTTATATACAAGTCTGTTTCTAGGCTGTGGCTTTGTTGTTGCTGCGGCCCACAATCCTGCCACCAGGCGATACTTATAAAAAGAGCTAGTCCAAACTCAAGAGCTCCTTTTTAGTGAACTGAGGAGCAAATCATGCAGAAGCTGCTGAAGCCACACGACAGATGGAGTGTGGTGGGACCTTAAGTAACTGCCTTGAATTACTTTAGTTGCTATCGTTACTACTCATTCAAAACAGATGCAGGACCAGACACAAAAATTGTCTGACTGAGCCGCGTCCTGACATGGAGAGAAACTCTGCTTGATTTCAGTGAGGGTAACATCACTTGGGTAATGTGTAAATATGTTCAGGGTTCCCGTGCATGTGTGCCTTCTGCTTATGTCAATGCAGAGCTGTTGTACAGAGCAGTGTCACCATCAGCTAACAGCTGGTAGCTAGAGGAACATGGGGTTGCCCATAACAACAATACTATAGAAAGAAAAAGCATTTTTTATGAACACTTTTAGGGCATTTGTTTGAGATGTGTGTTTCATCAGAGGTGTTCTCAGACCAGAACTTGTTCTGAACCAGTTTGGTGCCTTAGGCAGCCAAAGATTATGATCTGTGATTTTTATTTTAAACTGTACAGTAGCATCAAGCTTATTATAATATAACATACACAAAATACTGCATTAAAGAAACCAGTGCAAACTATTTCTAAATAAGAGTATTGCACACAAAAGCTATACTACATGACCCTGTCATACAGACCTTGTTAAAACAGGTGTCCAGTCTGCAGGTTCTGCTGCTGCAGCCTTTTTGTAGATTCCAGATGCTGAGACACTTGGCTGTGCAGAGGTGCAGGCTGAAGCACTCACAGGTGGTCCAGGGATGGCAGAATTTGGATGAAAGTATTTCAAAAGTACATCTGATGAGAGGAGTGTCAGTGTCAAACACTGTGTTTCAATATATAGCTGGTGATTTTGAAACTCAGCCAATAACAGCGCCTAAACCACAATAAAGTCTACAGCATACTAATCTGGAGGGTCTAGACATTGTGATGGCTTTTTGTTATTGTTATTTGACTAAAAATCATATTTTGAAGATGTTTTGACCAATATTATTTCAACATTTAGGCAGTAGGTAGAAGGAGCACAAAACAATCATTCTCATCAATTAATTTTTTCACTAAAAAGATGATGAGTTCTGTTGTCATGAGTTTTCCTCACTGAAAGAAAAACACATGAAGTGGACTATATCCAGACAATAAATTATATAAATGGATTTCATGTGCGCGCACACACACACACACACACACACACACACACACACACACACACACACACTGCAGTGAAATACAGATTTAGTGTTATCATTATTTTTGCATTTCTACTTTAATAATGTCAGCCTCCTGACCCTTTTCTGAATACAGTACTAAATCAAGCATTCGCTGAATAGAGCTGCCTGCTGTCTGTATGACTTATTTTCTCTAATTGTTCAACAATATTTCTTCAGTTCTGTTAAAATCCCTGCATATAAAAGTAATCATGATAACATGTTCTGCAAACGAACCTTGTGACTATTTTTTAAATAAATTACTTTATAATCCATTAGATGAATACAAATAGCATTTCTCAAGACAGACAGAAGACACCAGAACACCAGGCCTCTCACTCTTCGCTCATTTCCCCAGCTGTCAAATCTCAGACACTAAATCCAACTCTATAGTAGCCAAGCAGAGCTCTCATATACTTTTCTCAGTAGGTTGATGTGAGTGACTGCACACTGTTTAGATCTCTGGCAGAGTCTGACTAATGAAATGCACTGACACTGCAGTGACAGTGGAGAATTAACATATAAACTTTTATGTTGCGCATGTTAAAGAAGCCTAACTGAATAATTTGGTTATTACTCTAAGTCAAGTGATTATGTTAAATACATTTTACTATACATTTTATTGGAAAAGCCACACAAATGTTTAAGGTACCTGCTTCCCAGATGATGATGGCAGCAGTTCAGCAATTTACAGTTAACAGGAGCAATATGCATGGCTGTCTTCTGTCACACCACATCAAAAAATTATCTTTTGTATCTATGATACATGGAAAGATAGAAAGTTTGGACTTAAAACTGAAATCAGCTCAAAGCTCAGACATAACATTACATGCATCATACAGATTATAACATTTACAACAATAATAATATTAAAAAACAACAGGGGCTACCCTCCAAAACCTGTTGCCAATACCATCCGACCATCCGTGTCAAATAGTGAAGCAATTTTGGAGTAGTGGACAAATTAATCAGTAACCAATTGCAGTAGGAACAAAACACTTTCCGCACAGAAAATCATTGTGAAAGGACCAGCTATAAAACAGTGAATTATTTTTATGAGCAACACAAATCCTGTTAATCAACTCTTTTTACCATTAGAATTTAATCATTTGGAAAGTATAGAAGAACAGTATGCTTATTTTATTTATCCCCAATCATGTGTGCGAGGAGCCAAGACTGGAGGAAGTTGCTAGTGCGCCTACTCTATAGCCCCCCCCAGAAAAAAAAACATGAAGATCAATAAGTCATTTCCTGAATCTGTAAGTATGATTAACTTTTTAGCACATGAGCAACTTTTATAGGACTGAATGTGCATGTTTTGATATTGGGTATCCAGTTCTCCTTAATATATCCATGACCAACCATAACCATATCCCTGACTGTGTTTGCAGTCCAGTTACAATGTCATGTGGGACTGTTTGCATTTTTGGGAAGGTTGTTTCCAGTTTTCTTTAGGATTTTGTGCTGTAATCATTTTTTAAATTAAATATTTCCTTAAAAGCTTGTAAGTACAGTATCCCCATTATTTGTCATGAACCATGCCTTTGTTTTTGATTTGTTTCAGCCCCTGCAAGTCATGCCTATTTTCTTCGCCTGTCTTCCTGGTTTTGTCTCCTTCATTCACTACCTACATTTACCTGGCCACACCATCTGCTCTGCCCTCCGGACACACACACCTGTCTCCACTCACTCAGTTACATCTCAACTGCTGCCATTTACCTCATCATGGACTCTGCATATATTCCTCCCTTCTCACAAGTCCTCCTTGTTGGATTTTCTGTGTTTGCCCAGTTATGAGCCTCCAGCTTCCTGCTTTAAACACTTGCCTGTTTTACACTATGGACTCCCAGCCTTTGTTTTTTCACTGCCAGATTTGCCCTCTTCTTCATTGCTCATTTACATCTGTTCTCCGAGTCATGCCAGTTGCCGCACTAGTTTTCTATTCACTGTCTCCATCTTGTTGATTTTCTGTCTTCCTAGTTTCTTCTGGTAGCTATCTGTGTTCTGTTATCATTTTGTAGTTACCTTTATGTATTAGTTTTCTCTTACTTTGCACTAGTTAATTTTGTTTGCTGTTTTCTCCGTATGGAGTGATTTTCTGTTGTCGTAATTTTGCACTAGTTGAATTAAAGCCTGTTTATCTCTTGATCCCTGTTTCCTTGTCTGTGTGCAATTTGGGTCCGCCATTTTGTGTAACCCCCTGAAATCATTTTCTGTTGTGGGACATAAAGATGAAGACAGTACATCTCTTGTCACCATCTTAGAGTATTATCTTCTATTTGTGGTTCATGGATCACCATAACTCACCAATGCTGCTGCCCCAAGGGACGGGTTCAGCACTGGTTATGCTGCTCACACAAAAAAGCTTCAGAAAAAACCCTACATGGTGGTGTTCGAGGGGCTACCCTTAGCAAAACAACTACCATCTGTGTGTTCAGGTTTTACCACAAATGTATGTTTGTTCAGGACATCACCCCTTGTTGACATTCAGCCCACTCTATGACGTCTGAGGGGATTTTCATCTGCGACAGCTCTGCTTGGAGAAATGGTGCTGTAGGATATTAGCGTGGTGTCTCTGAGCTCTCCAGTTGTTTATCAGTGTGATAACTATGAGTCATTCACTGTCACATAATGTTCGGTATGCTTAGTGATGTTTGGATGGTGTGTTGTGTTTCCTTGGCCGACACTTCCAGCCTCTGATAATCCACACGCACTATCCATCAAGAGCCTTGAGGCTGTGATACATTATTGATATTGTGACATATAATCACCTTTGTGCTACTGTTTGGCACCTTAGTAATGTGCAACCATCATCATGGCTTTATCTCCCAGCTGGAAGTGTCTTTTGTAATTTGTGTGAGCCTGTGGTGAACAACATGTACTGTAGCTATAATATCCCTTCTACCTCTGTTCATGGAGACAATAATGTTATTATGTATCACGTGTATTTTGGTTAATGTATAAAATATGAATTCTGTTATTCTGTGTCACTTATCATGGATAATTAACTTGTAAACAATGTTTTGGTCTGGCAGCTATTTTAATGTATAAAACTTCAGTCAACTACACAACTGTTTTATGTCTGTAATTTTCATAGTAAGTGGATATTTAATACAGTGTAAAAGTCTCTTTTCTCCTGGGAGATGTCACTATCTTTGGTACCTTTTTATTAAGTTGTTGAAAGCCAAACTGAATATGCAGGCACAGTGCTGTGAAAAAATATTTGTCCCCTTCCTGATTTTTTAAAATGTCTGCATATTTGTCACACTTGATGATTATGATTAAGAGTATCAAACAAATTTCAATATTACACAAATATAATGTGAGTAAATACAAATGCAGCTTTTAAATGATGGTTTCATTTATTAAATAAAAAAACCTGTCTAAACCTGCCTGGTAATTGCCCCATAAACCTGATAACTGGTTGTGCCACCCTTGACAGCAGCAACAACTACAATCAAGCATTACTGGAAATCTTTTATTTTGATGTGGAGGAATTTTGGCCCACTCCTTCATGCAGAATTGTTTTGATTCATCCACATTAGAGGGTTTTCGGGCATGAACTGCCTCTTTAAGGTCATGCCACAGCACAGGGAAATAGAAAATGCTGGAGAGGGTGACATCTGGACCTAGCTTTGGATAAGCAGAAGAAAATGGACATACTGTATGTATGTGTGCATATTACCCATTTGTTTGATGTAGTGATGTAGTAAAGTACTGGCCAAAACCATCTTACTGTAGAGCTGCAATTTCATTTGTATGTCAGGGCTAATGAAGGGTTGGCAGCGCAAAGGCAATCAGCTGAAATATGTCATTTTTATGAAAAGGGAATTATTCTAATGCATATTATGTATGAGTCACCACTCTGAGGCCACATTTGGAACTCACTCCTTGTTATCTCCCCTCTGTTAATTAAGATTGTACTAAAGAGCCTGGGAACTGGATTTTTCTCTGATTTCAGCATATAAATGTTAACTGGCCAGTAGTAAACCGTCCTCTAAAACATTTTATTGCTCTTTAAACAGCATTGGGTAACACATAGATTTTTGTTAGTATCAATTGTTTGCGGGGACTGTGCTTTTAAAATATGTCACGGTTATATGGAGCAGCCTTATTTGTTATCTGTATATTGACCAGGGTGCAGTAGTGACAGGAACAATGGATTTTTTTTTTTAATTATTCAAAAAAAGTCACCAAAAGTTATATTCAAGCTACCCATGGGTTTGTTGTTTTCAGAGAAGAGTGAGGAAAGGATGGAAGCAAAGGAAAGCACAGAATCTGGCAGAGAGATATAACTGGAGATCATAAACTAAACATTAGGGGTGACCTCAGTCCTCCCAAGCATAATCACTTCAGAACCAGTATCATCAGTTCTGAATTGATGGAAGCTTTTGAGAGATGAAACAAATAGGGTGGCCAAAACATTATAAGCACCTCTTCACCACCTCAGAGCTGCTGTATTAGATGACATTAGATAGTACAGATGTGCCTAATAAAGTGGCCAGTGAGTGCACATGTAGAAACTGCTGTCTCTCTAAGCTAAACACCAATGTACAGGAAGGGCAGAATGGACTGATACACATAGAGATTTATTTTCAGTGAAATCTATGACAGCTCATTTCAGTCAAAAGCCTAAACTGAAGAAACATTTGTCATGATGAAAAATTAAGTCCCAATTTTGAAATGAAAACTCACAATTATGACATAAAAAGCTGACATTTTCAATACAAATCCCTTAAAGTAGCCATTCTTCACTGTACATGTACAGTAGAGAATGTCCGTGCATGTTGTGAGTTAGAATCAAAATAAGAGGCAGCAGTGTTTAAAATCACCTGTTATGGCTGTGAAGGAATCAGGCTGACAGACTAGCTGATGAATGACAGGAGAGATGACATCAGCTGCCACTCTGCTCTCGGTGGGCAGCAGTGACGTGGACATGGATGAAAGCTCTGTCCTTGCACCATTACAGAACTTTTCCTAGTCACGCTGTGTCATGTCTGGGTGCAGCTCCAAGCATGTTGCTAGTTATAGAGGAGGAGTACAGCGGTGCCTGCAGTATTTAAAGCAGACAAATTGTGTGACATGCACATATGCATTCTGCCAGTGCATATAGAGCAAATGCATTGCAATATCATATGTAGGAGTGCTGCAATGGACTAAATTAAACGGATAAAGGTTTCCAAATAAAGAAATCAGTACTGGAGCTGGTGATAGATGAACACAATAAAGAGTGGATGTTAAATTAACTGCTACTACATGTGGTGACTGCAGTATTGATGAGTCATTTATAACAGTGGGGACTGAAGTAACACCCAGACCACATTTTTCATCCACTCTTGTAACGTTTCAGCTACAGTCTGTCCAGACTGGATTACTTTACTCTCATTAACTGCTGCTTTAGAGGGACCTTTTTGAGTCTTTTCTTCTTTTATGCTTTTAATGTTCTAAAGAAGTTGTTCTTGTAACTTTGTATTTCTTGTTGACATTTTATTCACCTTCAATCAGATTAAGTATCATCCTTCCAGAATGTTCTAAAGGTAATGAGTCAACATTAGGATCAGTAAATATACCTTTTCTTTGAACCTTCGTATTTTATTTGTTGAACTCTACTTTCAAACAGTTTCAGTCCACCTTGGATGTAGTACTAGTTCCTGACTGGATAACATGCTGTCAAATTAATAATGAAATGCATCCATATTTAAATTTATTAAAAAATCACTGTACATGTACAATAAATCATGTAAATCTGGATCTGAAACATCAATAGAAATATTTACTGAATGTGATGTGATGTGATTTTAGCTAGAGAAAAGAAACATAATTGAAATATAGTTCAAGTGTATTACAATTTTTATCTTTTAGTAAATGAAAATGGCAGTAAACGTGGATTTTGAAATTTGATTTGTAAATTAAATAATTGGTTA
>OMLM01012481.1:25160-39344 GCA_900302695.1 Helostoma temminkii
CTCTCCCTCTGGCTATTTCAAACAAAAACGGTCCTTTCTAAACAAAGCCATATGTCGTATTGGAGTCCTATCTTTTTCCATAATTCAGAACCATGCATACAAGTATTCAGAATTTTCCAGCACTCATGGTGAACAGCCACTATTTAGCATGACAACATTGTCCCAAAATCCACCAAGCAAACAAAAGCTCATTAGTTTAAAGATTATTCTTTGATGGCTATACTTAAAAGGAAAAAGTATTTCATTTTTGGTTTCAGTTTTGTAGCTTAGTAAAGTTACATTGTGTTGGTCATCTTGCAAGGTGGTAGCATGACAAAAAATAAAAATAAAAGTTCCATTTACATTTAAACACTCCTGTTTGTTCTAATAATTAATTGTCATACATGTAATATTCCATATTGATCCTTTTACTCATTTTGAATCTAGCTTCATTATGATAAACTACTTACTAATATATTATTCAGGGCTGTGAGCTTGTCCTGTCTGCAGTAAAACACAGGTAAACACAATGTCTGAACCAAACAGTGTGGTCAAAGCTAGTCCTATTTGTTACCTCAGCATCTACATCTTACTTGTGTTTTAGTCACAATCTATGTTTTCTTGTTATCCAGAAGCATGTTTCATCTTCAAAGGTATTTTTTGTGATATCACCAATATCT
Source organism: Helostoma temminkii (assembly GCA_900302695.1). Taxonomy (NCBI): domain Eukaryota; kingdom Metazoa; phylum Chordata; class Actinopteri; order Anabantiformes; family Helostomatidae; genus Helostoma; species Helostoma temminkii. The sequence goes on from OMLM01012481.1 coordinate 25,820, forward strand.
GACTGTAATTATAAAATCTCTGCCTGGGGCAAAATTAAAACCTTCCATAGACTCTGCTGCTGTGTTCTACTTCACTGAACATACTTTAAATCCACTGCGTAGCCGACAGCACTGACTGGTACAATCTGAAGAAATTAAGCGCAGCTTTTGCCCCAGGGCGAACATTTTATCTTGCCAAGGAGACACTAGAAATCTAATGGATCATTAATATACGTTTCAGGATACAAAAAAACAACAACAACAAGAAAAACCTAAAGACCAAGGTTTGCAAATGAAACACTATGTGAATGAATTAACTAGGCTTATAACGCTGTGCTGAGGAAAAAAAACTTCTCGCTTCGTACTTGCATGCATTGTTGTGTGTTTACTCTGCTCTGCTGATGACACTCAGCTTAAGTGGTCCATTCAGTGCACAGTTACTGCCGCCGCTCCCACCATTGCCTTTGTTTTGTGATAAATTTGCATGAATCACACAGGTTAATTCTACATATACAAAATGGCAGACATTTTAGGGACAAAAGCATAGATTTATTCTTTAAAACAGAGCTTTAATTGGTTTTATAAACGTGCAGAGTAACATCTCCGAATTGAATAATTCATTCATTCATTATAGGATCTAATCATTAAAATCAGCAGAACACATTCTGTGACCTGGACTAATGAACTGGACTTTTAAGCTCAGCTCCTAAATTAGAAACTGCTCTCACATCCCAGGACACATTAATATTAATCTCACTCTGGTCATGAACAAACCCTTAAGGTGGGTTATTTCGAATGTGGAGACATAAAAATTAGAACTAAACAATTACACAAAATCATTGTTAACAAGGCTACGTATGCTAAAGGAGAAATTAGACTTTTTAATTGGCACTATTTGTGCCTTACAATATAAATCTTCAGCACAATGAATTAAAATTAAATGTTTCTGTTCAGTATTTCCTCTGCAGTTGTTGTACAAAGTGTTTCATACTTTTAAATGTTTTTATGTATTTTTACTGCAGTTCAGAAATACTTGTTTACCAGAGTTTTAAACTGTATAATATAATGATACTAAAGTTACTTCTATACCTACCGTATGTGATTAAAATGTAGATTTAACATTAAACCAAACATAAACATTAAGTTTGAGATGCAATGTAGTGCTCTGTCTAAGGACACGTCATTGCTTTGCTTCATAGCGTATAACCAGATTGCTTCAGTCCAATTATTTTCAATTTTATCAGCACTGTTTCCAGCACAGATAGTAGTACTGTAGTTAAACATTTAGCAATTAAAGATGCATATATCAGATATTTGATGGAGAGGTTTGTTGAAGACCAATACATCCAAGGTATTGATTCAAACTGAATGATCATGACGCTTATTATATTTACTTGACAATGTGTCTGTGTCACATCTCGATTTCATCTGTATATGAGACACTTAAAAAGACAAGTGTAAATTTTGTATTTGTGTATACTGGATATGTTTGTGTGATGATTGTGTATCACTTCGTCCAACTGTTCTAAAATTTGGTTAATTGCACTTTTAACTGATATCAATCATGTTGTGTTTTTCCCAACATTACATGGTTTTTGGAGAGGTTTTATTATCCAATTTGAAGTTTAACCACACAGGGTGTCATACTTTAAAGCACCGTTAGAGATACCTTTTCCATTTAACACAGATGTTGGTAAGACCAAAATGACAAAATAGCTTTTTTAAAGAAAGATGGAACAATATTTGTTGATGGCTTATTTTGCTTGTCAGCAGTGAAGTAAAAAAGACCTAAGCATGCTTGTAACAAATCTGTGTGTCATCGAAAACTTGGCAGCAAGGCTGGCTTTGCACTGTAATTTCAAACAAGCCTCCTGAGTATTCAAAGCACTGAAGGAGACAGCTGCCAATTCAGACCACCTCGCCTCTCTGCTGTGATGGATGAGCCTGCCTCAATCTCTCACCTTGTTCGTGTAACTGAGGCTTCTGTTATTGTCACCACATGATTTGGGGAAAAGTCATGCACTGCCCTGCACTTTAAAGCCTGCATGATACATATGCATATGTACATTACCAGTCAAATGTTTGGACACACACAGTAATGACCATGTTTTTAAAAGAAAAGACTGATTATATAACATCAAATGGCTCAGAAATGCAGTGTAGACATTTTTAATATTGTAAATGACCACTGTAGCTGGAAACAGATGTTTTTAAAGGAATATTTATGTAAGTGTACATAGGCCTATAATCAGCAAATGTTAGTATTGTCTTCCAATAACGTGTTACAGTTTGGTTGCTAATGCAAGTTTATTAATTTAAAAGAGTAACATATCATTAGACCACCCCTTTTGCAGTGATGGTAACACAGATGGAGACATGTCTTCTCACGGAAAATTATAATAATTATGTGTGTCTTTTCCTAAGTGTGACTTTTGACTCGTAGTATACTCCCAAAAAATAAAGCCTTGACTTAAATTTGTTTTATTAATTAAAGTCAAGGTTTGGATTCCACAAAACTGAATAACATTAATTGAAAATATTTACTTTTAATTGACATAATTCAATTTTGTGGAACCTGAACCTTGACTTTAATTAATAAAATTTAAGTAAAAGTTTCTTTTCTTTTTTGTGTGTATTTCTATTTTAAAATACTAATGTATTATTTATTTTTTTTAAAGAAACTTTAAACTATAGAAATCTATTCTATATTATTGGTGAGAATTAGTAAATGTAATCACAGTTACAATTATGGACCACTTCATTGTACTGAAAAATGAAAGTCAGCAATGGTTTGTTGAAGCACCCCATAAAAACAGCTGCTGGTCCAAACAATACATGAGCCAGTCTGGTTTAGTGCTACAAAGAACGTATTGATACCAGGTTTTGTTTTTATGTCACAACAGAGAACCAAGAAAGAATTGAATCTATTAAATGATTGATGATGATGATGATTATATTGAATCTGTAACAAGTGACCCTTCTCCTAAAATGTTTTAAAATAGATATTTAACACACCCGTCAATCTGTGTAATGTTTTTGAGTGCAGCAATCTAGTGCCTGTATCAATCATCAATCATCATAAACTTACAATTGGTGTAAAGTTTTTTGACTTTTCCAAGCTGAAATATCTCTAAGGCTTTAACCAAAGAGGCAGATTATCCTCATCAAGGAACTGTTGGGTGATAATGTTCAGTCCTTTATGTGATATTATACAACAGAATCACCAGAACATAGCAAAACATAACATTAAAGTACATCAATTTTAAGTGCTACAGTCAGTCTGCCCCTCTGCAATATTTATGTCCAGTATTTATGTTTTGTGTTGCGTATATATATATTTAAAAAGAGTGAATGTTGATTCAAACACAAAGCACAAAATATTTTCACCTAGGTTCAACACATCTTGCCTGAAAGCTGAATGTTCAGTATTTAATATTTAACAGCCTGGTAGTCTGTCAACACAAACTGTAATATATATGTGTTCTATCAGACAGTGAGGAGCAGATTCAGTCTAGCTCTTTTGTGAAGTACAGGACGTTTGACTGGATAAGGACCCGAGGACCACTTGACATCAAGACTCCATATCTGTCTCTCCACTTCCCTTCCCTTCAAATTGGGTTGGTGACGGGTGAAGAGGGCTGCAGAGTGTATGGATGAGATGAAGGGCTCGTGTTAGAGTGTGTGACAGTAGAGCATAAGAAAACTACTCATGCTAAAGCCTGTGTGAGCCTCTCTATTATTTCTTTATTTTTTTGTAGAGACGCAATCTGAGAATTTAAAAGTCACACACGGTTATGTGCATTGACAGAAAGGGCCTGCAATCTGTCAGCTGAAAACTGTTTCTGTTTTACAAGTCATGAAGAACAGTGGTTTTACACTGAAGCCGGAGTTTGGAAAATCATGAATAGAATGTGCCATTTTTCCTGTACCAGTCGTACTTGCATTTTTTTTATTTGCACAGCATTTGACGATTATCTTACAAATATTTGTAATTTTATTAACACAGACTACCACAGACAGGATAGGACTTAATCATAAAGACAAACCTAATAGAGAATGCATTAACATTTGCATTAAATTTTATTCTTTAAGTGGTTCTCAAAGTAGGTGTGGGCACAAATGACCAGTTGGGCAAGTTTTAAAAGATGTACAGAGGGAATAATAATGCGCTCTGATGCTTGCAGATGATTAGTATACAGATATCAGATGCAACTTTGATGACATTGATTTGAAAATGTCAACAAGAATTAGGAGTTTAACAGTAAACAAACTGTTTTGTAGGAAACAGTGTCACTCTGCACAGTTTACAGTGATAAGTAAAGTGCTGCTTATAAGTAACTGGTTGTAGATAACATTAAGAATGCAAATATTATGTGAAGCAGATAGGTTTCAGGTTATAAAAGCAGAGACTGATGTCTCCATGCAGATTAAACTAGCACTTGACTAATCACACCTGAAAATGCTGCCAAAAAATACACAAAGAATTTACATTAGTAGTGATTTAAAAACATCACTGTACTGTGTACTGATGTGCAGTAATTTTTAACTGGCAGACAGCTACTCTCACAGTAGCTACTAGCACAGCAAAGTTCATTTGACTGTGATTCTTTATTTAACTAGAACGATTTAATATACAATAATTAAACAGCTCCACACAATAATCCTATTAATATGACTGACATATTTATTCATTGTAAGAGTTTTGTTTAACAAAAAAGAGGAAAAATAATTATTCATCTATTGCAATGACAACTGTGATCTGCACAATATGTTGTTCTATTCACAGTAGCCATGAGGTTATTTTCTGTGGCATTGCTTCAGGCACTGCTTATAAAGTCTTTTTTTTTATATATAACTTTAAATCACAAAATTTGCCTCAACCGGATTTAAGATTGGTACAATATACCACATCCTCTATTCTTAAAGCCTTAATGATAAGGAAAACCTCCCATTTCCATCCAAAATCCATTTAACAGAGTGGAGAGTAAGAAACCTCACAGAGCAACAGAGGATACAGGCTGCACAGACAGTAGAAGTGGTATGTATGTAGGCAAAAATATCAATTATGAGATTAAAAATAAAGAGAAACAGAAGCACATTCAAAGAAATTATAATATTAGGGTAAACCAAGGGCAAACACATTTTGTATTAACATGTTATCTATATCTGGATACAATATCCTATCTAAGAGTCAAGACAACATGCCCATGTGCAAAAAGAAAAAGAAAATAGTTTAGTGTCCTCCACCTGAACTACCAGTACCTGCCTTACAGTGTGGATATGCCTTTAAAACAATATGTTTTACATCTAGGGAGACTCCATTTACACAAAATAGAATGTAAAAATCAAATACGATTTGTTAGAATGAAACTATGTTGATATCCCAGACGTCATAAATTGATTTTCACCTTCACATTTCTCGTTTCATTATATTTCATACTATAATTGGATTTGTGACCCAAAGTTACACAACTGTCCATTATTTCCCAAGTGATAGGGAACAAATAATGTTTGGTTCGGAAAACATTTCATCCATTCATGGAATATTCATCAATGCTGATGCTTTAAGATTTATAACTTTAATGTACAGTCTTTGGGGCTCATTGTGATTTCTTTAGTAGTAGCTCAGTAGTCTAGTTCATGTATTTCCCACCAGGGATCAATCGTATGTTGAACTCTTATAATGAATGTATTTGTTTTATTTATTTATTTATTTTATTAATCACAGGGAAATACTCAATTAAAGTGCAAATACCTTATACTTGGGTTGTACACTTCAGTGCAGCACTTAAATGGAATTGCAGTAGTTTCTTCCCACCATTGATGTTTATTCCATCTGTGTGAAGAAGGCTGATTAACCACAGCTGCTGTTCACTCGTGAACCTAATTGCCTATATGTCACAACCAAACACAGGACCTATGTTTTTCCAGTATGCATAAAGCCAAGTGACTGTGAGGCAGGTGCGTATTGGAGGACGCCCAAAGAGGACAGTTCACACAGACATGTAGCTGTACAAAGACAAAGACGATAAATTCAGGCAGTTTGACACAGAGGGAGTAGAGGAGACAGCACGGGCCATATTCCATGCTTCATAGGTTCTGTTTAGTAGCTGTTGTTGTGGTGGATCAAAGCTTTCTCCATTGTGTTCCCTTCCAGTGAGATTTTAGTGCAACTCTCAACTCAGCTGAGGGATTAGGCCAGCCTTGAATTTAAAGGGGTGGGGGTGAATTTTAGCCTACAGGGGGTGGCATGTTTCTATTTATGGCACAAGCTGCATAAACTCAGGCTTGGTGTCTTGCAGGCATTCACTGGAGTCTTGGCCCTGTTTTGAAAGAAATACTGCAGTACAATTATGTGTCTGTGGAAAAATGAGCTCCATGCAGATTCTTTACTTCCCCCGAAATGCGTTTCATTTCTTCAGCATTGTCAAAGAAAAGGAAATTATTTTCCAAGAAGATTGGTAGGGGCTTTTATACCAATGTTTTTTTTTTCTTGTCAGATTTGAAATCTATGAGAGACTATCTGGGATGCACTGACAGTATGTGAAGGGTTTATTTTTCATGCGTATCCATGTCTAACTCTTTACAATTAATGGGTGCCATGCTGTGTTTGCTTCTTTGACTGTCATCTTGTGTGAAAGGCAGGTGTCACTGAGATCTAGGACCTGGTGTCACATCCACCAATCAAACTGGGGCTTAGAGTGGATCAACCATTCGCACACCGACTGTGCACACAGTGAGAGGGGAGGGGGTTGGGGGGCACTGAAAGAGGTTGCAGATGACAGAAATCCGAACACAGCAGTTTTGACAGGAATGGCATGTTGCCCATTTTTTATTAATAGTTGAGTATTTAAAGATGAATGAATGTTTCACAGCAATAGAGAAAAAATACACATCTTTTCCAATCTTCAGTTTTTTCTTTACCCATTAGCATCTGAAGCAGGATTTAAATTACACGAACCTTTTCACTGTAGAAAATGTTTGATTCTCCAATATTATTATATTTAAACAATTACTGACTTGGGTGGCCCAAGCCCAAACTAAAAATATATTATTCCTAGTTTAAAACATAGGCGGTAGCTATAATTAGACAGCTAAACGTGTGATTTACCTGTTCATGGGAATTTGAAAAGAAAAATGACCATGTGAATTTCTTTGAAAGACTATTTGCCAGATTATCAATTGATCGCACTTGAAAACTAAGATGAAATACAATTGGCACATACATCACCTATTTTTTCAAACCCTGACTGGTGTTTATTTGAGTGCTAACAAATGAGATGCAGTGTGCTAATTAGAGCACTGTTGCCTCACAGCAAAAAGGTCATGGGTTTGATTCCCGGGGTCGGCCAGGGTCTTTCTGTGTGGAGTTCGTATGTTCTTCCCGTGTTTGCGTGGGTTCTCTCCGGGCACTCCGGCTTCTTCTCACAGTCCAAAGACATGCAGTCAGGTTAACTGGGGACTCTAAATTGTCTGTAGGTGTGAGTGAGAGTGTGAATGGTTGTCTTTGTCTATATGTGGTCCTGCTATACACTGGCGACCTGTCCAGGGTTTAACCTGCCTCCCGCTGATGTGTGTTGCTTAACACATCGTTCCAAAATCTCCCATGGGTGTTCAGTTTAGATATGGTGACTGAAGGCCAAAGCATATGACTGGATAAGGGCATTATTATCCTGCAAGAGACCACTTTTAGTCCTTCATCGTTCTCTTGGTGTACTCCACACATGCACTCAACCACTTGTTGAGAATGTGGTGGGGGATGACTCATCTCTGTGTAGCTTTTGCACCAGTGAACTCTTCAATGTGCATTCGTCTTTGTAATGAGGGATTCATGCTCTGTGATCCTGACATCGCTCTGCATGTAATAGTCGACGGGCACAGTCTTATCACATCCTGCTTTAACAATCTCAGTCAGCTGATGACGAGTTGCTCTTCTGTTTTTTCCTTGCATATTGTGCTAAAGCACAAGCTATATAGATCGTTTTAGACATCACTGATAGTGAGCAGTCAACCAGTCTGTTGACTGACTGTTGTACAATTTAGACTCAGTCATAATTTCCAGTAGATAATGCAAGTAGTTTGCTCTGAAATAAATCATACAGATATTTCCCAGCTGAGCCAGAGGAAGGTAGCTCTACTGTAACTGTGGTAAGATGCAAGTCTTGACTGATTGTCTTATAGGTAGCAGCAGCATGAAAATCAAACACGTATTCATTGTGTTAATTTTATTTCATCATAGATATTCTTGTGTCAAATAAATATTGTACAGGTGTGAAATCGGCCAATGATAGCAGGGAAAAATTCATCTCGTCTTTAAGTCCTGTTTAAATATTCATGCTGTTGCCTCTCCATTCAATAAATAAGCGCTTAATAAAATGCTGATTAATATTTAATTGTCTCATTGTGCATTATTAAAGCCATAATGAGTCAGTTAGGCATTTCTCATTGATTTAGCTAATTAACTGTGTTGATTTAGACTTGAAGATGTCTATTTGTTCACTTTATCATTTAAACTGGCTGTGGCCTGGCAGGACATTCAGTAACAGACAGGTGCATAATAAACAGACTAAAATAAAACGGAGACAGGCGAGAGAAAAGAAAACAGTGTCGTGGTTATTTAAAATGACAAAACAAAGCATTTATAATGTCTAAATCATTCGCTTGCAGTTCTGTGATGCAACGTTAAATAAGCATCATTACCCTGACTATAAAGCAATTAATTAGACTAATTAACTTTCTAATCCTACTGTGGTGTAAGGGTTAATCAGCTGGTATAAATAAGACAACCCACACAGTCCTATCTGTATAGAAATGAAAAGAAGACCTATTGCAGTGGATTTTTCTATTTTCTCTTTCACAGTAATATGTGGATCTACTTGCTTTTTCTCCCTCCCTGATGAGGTTTTTGCTGCAGTAATGTGAAAAATTAATAACAAAAACATCAGTTTGATTCAAACACTGTGTCATACCTGTGGTGCTTAAGAGATCAATGCTTATTAAAGTGTCCCTGATGTAGAGGTGTCAGATTGGGTACTCATTACATTAAAACACAATTCCAAACTCATCTGACTGAGTCTCAATATTATTCACTATAAATAAACTGACTAGGAACAAGAGGCTACTATAGCACTAAAAGAGACAAGAGACAAGAGAGAGAGACTTTGTCTGGTGCTTCAATCTGCAATGTCGAACTAATATACAGCTCTACTAAAAGTCAAAGTAGGTAGGACAAACAGATCAGTTATGAAAGGCATCTTGAACCTGCAGCTATTGTATGTGTGACAAAGTGGATGTTGTCCCGTCTGCTAGAGTGGATGCTGTGTTGGCAACAGACCCGATGAGTGTCCTACCCTTCGATGGTGCTGCAATAATTTAGAAAATAACAGCATCTCGGTCAAGTACTTGCCCCTGAGCCAGGGAACAGTATTAGAAGTTAGAAGATGATGAACCTTCTGGCTTGTTGCCACATTTCTGTTCTTGCAAGTCTTGTTTTGTTTCACACATTTTGTCCTCTAACAGAGTTATGTAAGTTTAACTAATAATTACTGCATTTCTGTCCTCTATGAAGCATGTGCATGCTGACAAAGGTGGGTGACGTGCAAGGTTAGTACCCAGGACCAGCAGACTACCAGAGTGCTGGTAGAACTGGAGGTTTTCTCCTCAAATCTCCTGAGTCCATTACTGTTTTCATGACTGTCGTGTTGATATTGAGTGTTAAATTCATCCTGACTGTCTGATGTGGTTAGGACTCTCCCTAACTTCTTTTGTGAGAGTGCTAGTGCTGATCTGCACATGTCAGCTATGCTGTCCATCACATATCAAGAAGCATAGTCAGGGAAGGACAGCTTTACAGTATCTAGATGACCTGCTGCGCAGTGGTCTGCAGTCAATCAGTCTTGTGTCACAGATTGTTAATCGTAGGGCTTCGTGTCTGTTTACGTTATGTCACAGTGTGTTATAAGCATTATCTTCTGAATGAAATCATTGTGGAAAAACAAGTAGCAACTACCGTACAGTATGTGGCTCTTTTTGTACCTAAATCCAAGAGAGCTAGTTTACATCTCCCCCAGGTTGTCATCTTATTTTTTATCTTGTACTGTTTAATTTTATGTTCACGTTTTGCTCATCCTCTTACAGCTCCTGGACTGTGTGAGACCCACTGTTGATATTAATTCAGATGCAATACAGCATGTGATGCTAATCTATACGAGTCTAATATTCCTCATCTTCCTTTTATTATTAATTTCCTATTTAAAAATAACCAAAGCACTTTTATTGCGGGGTCTTTGCTGTTTGAGGCGACAACATCTCTATCAGTGTTGATAACATTAACTCTGGAAACTGCATCATAGTATCTTGGGCGCACAAATTACTATCCTGTCAGCTCAAGATAGTGCCTTAATTGAAATAAAAAATCTATAATATTTAAGGTCTGTGAACGCATTGTGAGCTGTTTTATCAAATGTGCCAAAGAAATGGAAGTGAATGTTTTCTTACCCAGGCACAAAAATGCTTTCCGTGTTTTCCGTGTGCAGCTATGCAGAAAGTAAAGGCAGTATTGCCTCATTAAGAGTCTCAGCCTCTGATTGTAGAACTGGATTTATAGTTTTTACTATTGTTGTTTGCAACCATTATTATTTACACTTTAATTATAGAGCTGTCTCAGCTGTAGATGAGAAGATTGTAGTGCTAAACGAGACCTGTGATTAGAAAAGCTGTTCTTATATAGACCATTTAATTACAATCACTTTACTAATAGCCCGGGTCTGAATTTATTTCCTCTCAGTTATATAATAATAATAAATTAACCATTTAATATATTCATTTTGATATGGTCTAATTGGTATTGTTAAATGCTCTCCCGTTTGGTCAGCACCCTCCTAATCTCTTGACTTCAAGCTCCACTCAGGCCAGGTCCTACTAGAAACCCAAATATCTCCTGGGAACACAACCACAGACAATTAATCTGCAGTCCAACAGCACTTTTTTTCACCACTTTTCCACTTCTATCATGAAAAGTGCCATTATTCAATCTTTGTCAAATAGGCAACACACAAATAGTCTGAATAATTAAATATAGCAGCATTATTTCTCCTGTATATTCCGGATCTGCCTGCCTGTTTTGTTCGCTGTTCAGCAATGTGTAGCTCAGCTCTGTGTAATAGGACTAACAACTCCGATAAACCTAAACTGAAAATGTAATGAGAAACAATTCATCTTGCAATACAGCCACGCTGTCACACAATGTAATCTGTTCACCACAGCAGTGTTGTTGTATCTGATTCTATTAGAAAACGTATTGCCTGCTTGTAAGAATAATGATACCTGCTGCTCTGTTTGTGTGGAACTGGCACGTAGAGTATGCTCCATGCTATTTTTCATACATAGATATATTCAAAGATGCACTGTAGTGGAGAGTGAGCTCATAGAACAGCCTGCTTACTGCGGTAAGATATTCAAGGTATCTGATTGATAGTTTTACCATAAGTATTCAAATGGACAGCTCCAACATTGCTGTCTTTTGTTCGTTTGTCTTTTTATTTATGATTGGGAATGAGTCCACATGAAGATGAGTAATTTAAAAACACAACAGACGGTAAAATCACTTATTATATTCATATATAAAATCACTTATTATATTATCATTCCACTCTCTAGAGGTCTTTTGATAATAGATGAGCTAAGAAATTCAATGAAAAAAAGAAAAAGAAAACTGCAAATTTATTGGTGAAGATGTGAAATGAAGCATGATTCTAAAACCTGGTTTATTGACACCCTAAGGATTGGAAATCTCAAACATGTAGAAAAGACAGCTCAATTATCTTCTTGTACTTTTCTTGTATTCTTTCTCGTTCTTCTTCTTCTTCTCCCTCCACTTTATCATTTATGTCAGTTGTATCACAGATTATAATTAGTATTATCTACTATAGTTGATTTATTACTGACATTTCTTGTATTTTACCTGTACGAGTACCCTCATCGCTGTTACTGGTTTTATTCCCCTTTACGTCCTCCATATTCTATTGATCCTCAAGTGATGAGAAGTTAGAAAAAAAGAGCAGAGAGATATCTGAAAACCTAGTGACAGCAGCTATAATCACAAGTGCACAAATATTTGTTCTGTCAGCAGAAAAGAGGGTGTCACAGGGGATGACCAGAATGTTCAGAATGACTCTGATATGAGTGTGTGTACCTCTGTGGACCTTACTGTGAATGGATGCACTTGTATTAAGGTGAGAAACTCTTCACTGAGTGTCAGTCCAGACGTACACAAGTGCAGGACCTGAAAATGTGTGAGCCAGATTATCACCTCTTTGTACACTATCTCAGTGGATGAACCCACATGGGGGTGGGGTCTCCTCCTCACCTCCCTCCCCTCTCATTCTTTTGCTTCTAATGATTTTGGCACAGTTTTGGTGGCAATCATTCACACGATACTAATGGATGTAGGTTGACCTCTTGGGCTTCCTGACGTGATTACACTCACAGAAAAAATAGAGGGGAGGAAGAGCTTTGTGTAGCCATATATCTCAGTTATATATATCACTGTGGTTGGCTTGGACTCAGCGGAAAAGATTAAGTTTTAAGGTTAGCCGTACATCTGTTGGATGATGTGTGGTGTGCACACTGGCTTCACTCTGATACATGAAAACTTTTTACTTTGGAGCAGCACATGACAAATCAGTGGACCGTCAGAGTCCTCATTTGGGCACCATATCTACAGCAAATTTATCGCAATCTATCCAGTAATATGGAGAGGACTTTGTGTTTGTAAGGAGTGAAATAGCATTTTCTATTAAAGTAAAAGAGATATGTTACTTTACTTTACTGTATTTAAACAGTTATGTTTTTATTGAACATATCAGTAAAATGTTCCGATAAAACATTTCATTTTCTTCACAATACCTGGCCTTACAGTGTATCATCCAGTTTTTGTGATGACAGTGTTGTCATTAAACTGTTCTGTGGTTAAGCTAGGGTTAACTCAAGACTTTAGCCACTTTGCTCTTTGCCCCTCCCGTCCTGTATCTGTAACTAAGTCACTCTTGATGTATTTCTCCACAGCCATTCTCCTAGCTGCCATTAACAGATAGCTGTTAGCTGAAAAGTAACAGTTCCTGTGGTACAACAGCATTACAGAGACATAACTGCTTTTTGGGTTCTGTGTGAATTTTTTATCAAGTTTGACTTTTCTTCTCTGTTTTTTTGTTTTTTTTTGTGTTGTTCCAGTGCAAACAAAAACAACACACGAATACCAAAACATTTGCAATTGGAACAATTTTCTGAGTTAAGTGTGGCATTTTCTGACAAAATAGCAGGGGTGCCTATATTTTTGGCCATGACTGTACATCACCCGACTGACCTGCATATAAAGTCAGACAGTTCACAGGTGCCCTGGACTTTATCCTGAGTACAAAGTCTGCTGCTCTCTGAAATAAAGTAAAGTTTCTCCCCATGGTGCATAGTCCCTCTCTCTACGGCAGCACAACATCAGGACGTGATTCTCCCGACATGGAGTTTAGCTATAATGTGAAGTGACAATGTT
>OMLM01012482.1:0-18565 GCA_900302695.1 Helostoma temminkii
TCAATATGGCTTGTAAATGCTTCAATGCTGATTCTAGTAGGACTAAATCTTGTGCATCGGCAGCTCTGGGCTGTATTATCTTTCATTCTTAGTTAAATCCTAGAAGGACATTCAAAATGAATGAATTGTGTGTGAACTGGACTCTCTTTGAAGTCTTTGAAGTGATGGCCAGACCTCACACATGAAGGATGTAGCTCTGCAGGAGACTATGCTTCACACTTCACACACACAAGCTAAAAAGAGCTGTCAAAAGCAGCGCAAAGAAGAGACCTTCAGACACCATGATTTCATTTTAGGAAATACTTTATTTGTTATAAAAAAGAATACTGCTCACCATAGGGAGACATCCATGTGAAATAAATTAATGTGCAAAATAGATAATATAGAAATAAAGAGACTACAACATATATTGTACACAGAGTCAGAGATAACAGCAAAAATAATGGGACATAGGTGTATGTGAGGTGCTGATTTGGGCTCTTCCAGCCTCGAACCACCTAAAAAGGTGATGGATGAACATTCAGTCATTATGATTTGTCACAGTCTTCAATGTTGATGTAGAAGAGGGTTTTAGAGGTATATGGAGGAAGCAGACTTCAGTTCCATGATACTCACCTCTAAACTTGCTCTTCAGCTGCAGCAGCAGTGCCATTTGGACAGCTCCGCTCAGACAAATGATTAAGTTCACATCTGTCCCAGCCTGGAAGTGTCTCTGTGCCTGTCAGCAGAACAGATTGCTGCACCGCAGACTCACCTCATTCAAACGCATTAAATGGGAGTTGGGAGTCAACCTTAGCAAACATACAGCACAGGTATCAATGACATTTTTACATTATTTACAGGCTTTGAGTTCGTGGCTAAAAATCAGCATCGTTATCAGAGACCATTGTTCACAAGACTACAATGCAAATATTCTTTAAGGAACAGCACAGGCAGTGCCAATGAAGAATAAGAAGTTAAGAGTCATTTAAACTTCAGTTCTTAGAGTCACTTTGTAGTGTTCAGGGCCAGGGTCTCCACAAAGCCTGATTGGCTGGACAACTGTGGGACGGGCTCTGTTTGCTCACGTGACTCTCCGTTCTGATTTCAAGCTCATTTTGTCTCTGATGCTCTTGGGGAAACTCTTGCTGAACTTGACGTTGGTAGTTATGAACACAATTGTCCAGACCAGAGGCTTGAGTATGCTGTCTACGCTTAAACTTTTGCCTCAGCATCCACAGAATGAAGTTTGTGTGTGGCAGAGAGCTGGAGGTGGAATAGGCTTCAGTTTTCCTTTGAGCACATGGAGAATCAGAGTCTGAGGTGGAAAAGTGAGCAGTGAAAGATGCTTCCAGTGCTGCTCTGAGCCACAGGCCTTTCCCTTCAGGTCCCAGGAACTGTGCAGCCCTCTGCAGGCAGGTGGAGAATCCGTCTTGGAAGGAGTGTTTCTGGCCTCCACCACCACCTACAGTTCTTGTTTTGTCTCCTTCAACAATGTTACGAAGGAAAAGAACTGTCTGCTCCAGAATCTCAGCTTTCTCCACTCTGTGCTGAGTTCCACCCTGCAAGAGAGCATCAATTTAAAGTTATGGAGTCTGCAGTAAGAGGCCTGAATGATGCATATTTATTAAAACCAACTGTCAAACCAACCACTTTTTATTGTAACGCTACATTTATTAGCTGCCTGAGCCTTTACAATATATATATTTTACCTGTATTCTAAAACAATATGTACAAGTGTAATGAAAGTGTTTTTTACCATTTGTTCCTTATGCAGCAGGATGGTTCTGAGATGCTCCAGACTCTGGTTGATCCTCTCTCTTCGACGTTTCTCCACCTGAGATTTTATGAACTATAAGAAAAAAGAGAGAGAGAAGGCACTATGAGGATACACAGTAGCAGGTTTTTCAATTTAATTAGTTATTTTTTTCCCCAATATTGACGTAAATTTTGTTAAACCAAAAAATGTTAACACAGTCTGAAGAATAAAGTTGTTGCTGCTCGTCTTATTTTACCTTTCTGTCGCTTCTTGCATCATCTGTTGCCCGTAACATCTTCATTGTAGCCGATGGTCCACTCCAGTCTGTCGTATTCGGTGATAACAGCCGCGTTCAAGTTTGCAATTGATCAGGTAATGTGACTGGTGACCCAGGCAGCTGCTTTTACCTCCTCTCTGCCATTGCTTGGCTCCTCCTTCCACACTTTACAATCCGCCCCCATAGCTTCCGAGCGAACCACCAGCCCCGCCCCCAGGTGGCTTGGTGCCAGCGTTTTTCTCTCCGTAAAATACATTTAATTGAATTAAATTGGCGTAAAAAGAAGTGATGTCCCTTTCTCTATTCGGTGCATCATACGGCGCTTAAGAAGAAAACAAAAGTAAAACAAGAGACGAGTAAAAACCCGTGCGTAAAATTGGGCCGTAAAATTTCAAATTAAGGGTGTCATTTTGATGAACCGTAATATACAAATAATTCTATTTTCGGATGAAATTAGTGGTGCTTGATGTGGTAATTAAAGCTGTTAAAGCCTCGTCCCTTTTTCTCTGCTTGTGAATAAACTGGATGAACTTCTGGACTGACATTTACTGTTTCCCCAGATGCCGCAGATTAACTGCAGTTAGTTTGTATATTTACCCGAAAGACTTCATCTTTAAGTATTTTCAAGCGTTGACATAGAGGGTAAATAATGTGATCTGTGAGTGATTCATTGTGCTTGACAGATGTAGAAACTGCAGCCTGTGTATTAAAGTGTCGTTGTAAACTAGTGGACGTGACTCAACAAAAAAGCATTCAAGCTCTCCTTCATGTTATTGTCTTTTTTTCTGTCTAACTGTTCAGTCTTAGTAACATCATTTGTGCGCTCGCTTGCGGCGAGTGCCTGATGCAGATCCTCTGCCGTTCACACTTGACTCGTTTGCATTTGTTCAGCAAGTGAAGGTGCAACAGTCAACACTTCGCATTCACACCTCCGTGTCACAAAAGACAGCGCGTGCCATTTGGACCACTGTCTCGTGCTGGCGCGCCATTTATCGCCGCAGTTGTTCTACATTTGGTTGTGAAAACCCTTTGTTGGTGTCAGGCGACCGTGGGAAAGACGCATAGCTGACTGCCTTTTGACATTTAACCCTTTAGGTACCAAGCTCTCAGTTTAAACCTTGGTTACAGGAATATTGATTAATCAGAACTGAATTCACCATAAAGACTGAGGACGGGTTCTGAGGTCTAGCAGTTCACATCTTAGAAGGAAATGGCTATATTATAGTACTGTGTTCTACAGACACTTCTTATCATACTCCACCGCCCACAATGATCTTAATAATGCACATGTAGTAGAATTATCACATTTTTGACAGTTTCAACTTAAAAACTGAAAAATTATAACTTTGTAAATGTAGAATTTATATTGGATTGCATTAGTACCGGTGGTCATGAAGATATGACTGATCAGTGTATACACAAAGCTTTGACTGAAGACAATAGTTGCTGTTTGTACAGTCTTCTCACAAACACAGTAGCCTCTAACTCCAGGTGTCTTGGTAGCATCACTAACTAGTCCCCTTCTTGAATGGTTACAGTTTTGATGCCAGCCTGGTGTAGGCACATTTACACCTGTGTCATATTCCTTCTATTTCTTAATGATGGATGTAGCTGAAGTCTATGGGTACATTTTCTTGTATCCTCTCCCTAACTTGCATGTTTTAATGAGTTGCTTGGAATGTTTTGTCATGGTGCAGTTTTTGGTCAGGATACTGGTTCACCAGTAACTGGACCTTCCAGACATACGTATTTAGATGAAGGTACCTGTGTTAAATTACAAGGTGGTGATAAGTTCTCATTGGCTCTGTGGGTATGTGAACCCACTCAATGAGCCCCCTCATACCTCAGGCTTTTTCATTATGACCCACTACCCATTATCCTAACCATTTTTCTGCTTAAGGATCACTGGGGTGTTGGAGCCAATCCCAGATGTCACTTGACGAGAGGCAGAGTACACACTGTTATAATCATCAGTCTACCACAGAGTTTACATATAGAGGCAGACAGTCTTTCATGCTCTCGTTCACACCTAAAGCTAATTTAGAGTAAAAAAATAAACCTATGTCTTTGGTCTGTGGGAAGACGTCAGAGTTCTCTGAAGAAACCTGCACAAATATAAGAAAACACGCAACTCTACAAAGTAAGGCAACTGGTGGGTTCAAACTCAAGTCCTCATAGAAAAGAAACCATTACACTACTGTGCTGCCCTATGACACATTAACCCTACATAAATCTAGATGGATCACCAGATAGATGTGAATACAGAGAGTCTTTATTGTAAAAGAGGTAGAGAGAATACAGGTGTTTCACTGTACAGAAAAAAAAGACAGCACTGTTGATATACTCATTCAAACCATTAATATGGACTCAGGCACACGCCATTCATTTACAGGGACACATAAGCCCGGTAGAAAAAAACAAATTTAAACAGAGAAACAAACACACAAAATCTTTGGATTTTTCTCTATTGCCCTCTCATTCACTAAATGCAAATCTTTCTTACTGAGCTGTTAAAAGGAAAATAGTTGTAGCACTAATAATAAAACAGCAATAATATTAATAATATTGATATAGTGTGCTAAAAACAATGATAATGCAGTTCCATCCCGCCCCCTTCCTGTCCCAAACACAAACACACCTCAGTAACATGTCAAAAGTAGTGGAAAACAAAACCCTACAACCCCAATAATAAAACCACACTTGCATGCACACCACACACACACTTTCACTCTACCATCCGTGCACTCAGCTAATCATACAAACATAATAATGACCAATGCTGAGTGGTGAGAAAAGAAAACAATGTACATTTAAAATAATCAAACCAAACAAACAACATACAAAAACAACTGCAGCCAAGTGGGAAGTGTGATATCATTCTTTCTGTCTTTTCCGTCGTCAATTTTTCCGTCGCTTTGGCTCCTGTTCCAGTGGGTAGGGCCATCAGTCAGAGTTTTCCGAGTGGTCGCTGCGAGGCGAGGCACCAGACGGAGGCGAGTTTCGACCCTGCCAGTTCCCGTTTGCCTGAAAAATCAAAAGAAACAAACAAGAGTTTTATAAGACTATCTATATATCTATCATGAGTTCAGTCCTTTAAGCACAAACCATATTTATACATCACTGCCACACACATAATCAGATTAAGATGGGTTGTGGTAATTTCCCTTTTTCACTTACCAGAGATGGTTCATACACAAAAAAAAATCAACTTAAAAAGTAATTTGTAATTTAGCTGTTAAACACCTGGCATCCACAAAACTCTGCCCTTACATATTTGTGGCTGGTCAGTAGACCTGGCATGTGCCTCTCAAAATTTGAAACATAGAGCTTTGCAGATGCCCAGCACAGCATTTTTGATGACTGGCTCAGTTGTGTGAGGAAAGCTCAACCCAACCACTTCTTGCTCTTACTTTTTCTTCTTTGCATTACCATTCTTTAGCCATTTCTTTTACCGCCTCCTTCCCAGATGTAATACAACAAACATTTACAAAAGGTCATAACAATTTAAAAGCAATTAGAGCTGCTTCCTTCTTCTACAGCAGCTGTCTTGTGTGCTGCTGTAGACTGTTCCACAGAGCCAGCTGCAGGGGCAGAGAGCAACAATGCAGATAAAACGTGCAGCTTGCACTCGCAGCTCACGTCTATCAGTATTTTCTGACACTGACCCTACTGCGGTTCTTACTGAAATGGTGTCATCAGTCACAATTGTAGGCATCAGCATGGTGTATGTGGAATTTAATTTTAACTACATAACGAAGACTATGACATCCAGCAGCCAACAGTATGGCTTATTGAGCTTATTATGATATGACAATGGAGCTCTGTCATACATAGGCACATAGTTTTTGGGTAAAAGAGTTGTTAGTTTTGGTATTTCGTGGAATTTGTTAACAAAAAGAAGTATTAAGTTACCTGCACTCCCATTTGATAGGCTGACTGCTCGCCATTCACAGGTGGAACTCCAAGAAACAAGTCAGCTGATCCAGACAGAGAGAAGGACCCAGACCCTACAGACAGGAGTGCAAACCTATTACTTAAAAGTACATGTGATATTGTGTAACACACTGGCTTTTCTCCAAACTGTAAAAGCTAGAGATGAAATGATTTCAAAGGAAATGATCAACAATTGCTGGGCGTGGATGATTAAGGCAGAGAAACTATTTACTTTGCCACCTCGGGGCGAAAAGTTGTATAATGTAGGTTTCATTATCTTTTACTACCTGTGGAGTTGGGAGTGTGCGGGGAATCCTCGCCTTGTCTGGCACCCAAGGCTGTTTTCATGGCATACAGATTGGCTTCTTCTTGAAATTTGCCAATGTTTTTCTTGTAGCGGATTCTCTTGTTGCCAAACCAATTGGAGACCTGGCAGAAATAAAAGACAATAACAAATACAGGGTCTTTTGTCAAGATTTCCATTTACAAAATCATCTCATTTCAATTTTGAGCAGCAGATTCTAATGTTGTTTTTTTTATCTATTCCTATGCTACAGTCAGCGTATTATAAATTATTTATCTTTAAGACTAGTTAAATAATACATAATAATACATAATGAAATCCAATTATTATAAAAGAGTGAGCCCGCAAGTAGAGTATGCTCAGATATTTACCTGAGAGACAGTGATTCCACATTGTTTGGCAAGTTCTTCTTTGGCTTCTTCACTGGGGTAAGGGTTGGACAGGTGGGAATAAAAATACTCATTCAGGACCTCTGTGGCCTGTTTGCTGAAATTACGCCTCTTGCGTCTGATGAGAAACAAAATGGTCAAAGGTGTAAAAATGTTATTTTTTGTCACATTCCTTTGGTTTATCAATTACATATTGATAAACAAGTCACAATTGTGTAATTGTCAGTTTCTACATGGCTAAGTAATGGTACACTATACACATTCTACTTAGAAATGTGTATAAGAACAGTTAATAGAAATAAATGCAAATGCAATAATAATTATTCTCAGTTAACCTTTCAATAAACCACAGACATTAGCATTTCTCATAAAGCAATGCTTTAAAATAATAGACATTTGAATGTGTCAATTGTATTATTGTTGTGACCTCACCATGTAAAGCCTTCCTAACTACTGACAATCCACATCTCCTCCGAAATGGAACAACCACTTTAGAGAGTACAAGCCCACACAGTTGTTTGATACTCAAAAGATTTTAACACATTTTAATTACAGTGTAATAAAATTAAAACATCCCCACACACCTGGCATCAAGGAAGCGGGACCTTAAGATCATGACTGCTTCACAAGTGCTCTGCTTCAGCTGAGTTTGGATTGAGCTGAATTTGCGGTGGATGATGCCCACCATACGCTCGATCTCCCGCGGGGTCACAGGTCGTGTACGCGACTGTTCCCTCAGGAGGTTCATCACATGGGTGGTGAACTCAGTGCACGCCTGGGTAGACAGGGCAGTAAGGAATGGACAGTGAAATACAGAAATGTAAAAAGCTGTTTGAATTATTTCATGCTGAAGTGCTGGGAAGAGCAGAAAAAAAATGTATGTGCTGTGATCTCTAGACCCAACATACCAATAGATTATGCTTCTGGCGAGCACCTTTAGTACAAGCAAGCATGTAGGGGCAATGTCAGCACTCATATCCTGTTATGACACGGTACCTGCTCATACTTCTCCAGCTCAGTGTGGTAGATACTGCGAATCTGGTTCAACTTGCTTTTGTAATCAGAGTGCTCGAGCGAACTGTCAGGTGACATCCCTCCCGAACTGGTGGCTGCAGACACAGCAGCGGCAGCCCCACCACCCTTCTCTGGCCCCGCCACGCCCTCGGCCAGCAGCATGTTGTCTAGCCGCACCAGTTGAGGATCCTGAGGTTCCTCCTCCTGCGCATTCCGCATCGACAAGCCTGTCAATAATACAAATGTCAAAGCTTATGAGTTTTGTAATGGAAATGCTGACAAAAAAAATTCAACTTTGTTCAGCCACAGTCAATCTATACGCCAGTTTCTCAAACTGAAGTAAAATGATGAATATGCTTTTGTAATCATGGATTCCCTGTGCTAGTGCTGCTTGAGTGTTCACTTTTAATTAAAATATTTCAGCAAAGTCAGCCGAGAGAAGCACTGATGCACATGGTTTGGATATAGAGACGTCCCAATACAGATACCGAGTCTGATTCTGCCCTCTTGTACTCAAACTTCTGAGATACTGCACCAAATACCACTTTATAGCAGAAAAATAATCCCAAGTTGGGTGAGCGGTTAATCGAAATTTTAGGATATGTGTTAAACAGCAGCTTCGCCACTGATTTATAGGTCAACAGCATCTCCCCACTGTCTCACACCAGTTTAACAGCACAGTAGGTCGATTTTTCTCTAGTGAGAAGTGTTGGTGGAAATTTTGGGAATCGGGAGACAAATTTTAAAGATTCCATCCTTGCCTACTTCCACATGGAAGACATTTGTGAATTAAAAAGAGGTGCCAGTGTCATGCTTGTTTATCTGTTTAGTTTTGTTCATTTTTGCATGTGAGCAACAGTCTCTTGTCACAATCACAAAGCGAATCTGATCACAGCATTTGACGTCACTTTCTATAATAAAAAATGTGGCAATTGCAATATCGTTGAGGACTCTTATCAGTGCTCGGTATCTGCAAGTACTCATACTCAAAAAAGTGGTATCAGGACACCCCTATTTGGATACTTTCCTTTATACATCACTTTCATACAAGCTTTGCCTTCCATTGTACAATAAAAATATAAATAAAAATAAAAAATCTTTTATATAATTGCCTAATAGTATTACTCACCCACCTCTTAA
This sequence comes from Helostoma temminkii, assembly GCA_900302695.1. Taxonomy (NCBI): domain Eukaryota; kingdom Metazoa; phylum Chordata; class Actinopteri; order Anabantiformes; family Helostomatidae; genus Helostoma; species Helostoma temminkii. The sequence goes on from OMLM01012482.1 coordinate 8,796, forward strand.
TTTTCTGTAAATATGAGTTTAAATACGCTCACTTGTATTATACCATTACCAAACAAACCATACATACAGCATGCCCTGCTGGTATTATGTGTCTGTTTGCCCATCAGTTGTCACTCGTCTCTGTTTTTATACCAAACAACATTTGACATAATAGCTGTCTAATGATGCTTTCTTTCCCCATGAGTGTTTGTGACATGGGAACCAAAAATATTGTGAGTTACTGACAACTGGCGTCAAATTCATTCATCCATAGGACATTTACATCCTATAATGTTTAGGATTTTGTTGGCTTTTGTTAACACAATGTAATAAGACTGCAAAAAGCTTCGAGTCCCCCTGCTCATCACAACAAACGTCAATCCCATAACTCCTACCAGTTTTTTCCTTGATCTCGCACAAAACGCTGAACAATGCAGGTTTCATTCGGTGACAGTTGAGTGCATGTTTCCTGTACATGAAGACAAGAGCATAGCATGTTGCTAACATTAACAGTGGAACCATTACCGATTGTGACAACATGCAAATCAACCAAAACAAAAACAAATTAAGACACGGAGGAACTACCGCTACCTTTAGCATGGCTACTCTAGCATACATTAGCTATGAGCTAACAAGGCAACTACTCACTGGCCAGTTGTCTGTAAACGATAGACAATCAGTTGTGCCGTTTATCACTTATGTATACTATAAATTAAACCATAACTTGTGCAGTTACACTATTGTTACAGCGCAGCTATTCGTTAGCTACCTATTGTAGCTTTAGCATAACTTGCTAAAAGCATCCTGGCAAGCTAACAATGGTTACGTTCAGACCGTCGATGCTAAAACGTACACGGTTGTAAAAGAGAGCAAAGAAACAATAAGCTCCGGCCAACCTAACAACATATTCATGTGAATATGAACGGGCTATAATAAAAGCAGCTGTTTTCGTTAGCTATTGTTAGCTACGCAGTTAGCCTCTGGCTAAAAAAATCTAAACAATAGGTTGAAGTTCAGGAAACTTTGCCTCGGAGTCAACAACACGGTAAGACACTAAGCAGTCTAGCGTCAAGGGCCTTTAAAATAAAAAATAAATCAAAGTTGTCACAAACTTTGCTTGCGCCTCGTCCAAACTTTGGTCGGTGATAGTCATTATTTGTTGCAGTATGTCGCCAATATCTCTGCGGTTTTCGTGTCCGTTCTCTGTGCCCTCGAGGCCCGAGTCGCCTCCGTCGGACCGGTGTTGGGAAGGTGGGTGAACCGAGTTAAGCGCATGCATCCCGGGGTGGCTACTCATGCCGAGTCCCCGGCCGTTGGAGGCCCCATTGCCCGACAGAGGCTGCTGCTGCAACATCTTCAGCGACGCACAGTGGCGACGACTGCTGCCCAACTGTGCTCACACACACACACCACACAACCTGATCCGATGCATCGCCACAATGCACGGTCCCCTAGCGATGGACGTGAAGAGGTACAAGCCGTGTAAACACACTACAGCATGTGCTAGACAGGGTCTGTGTGCGGCAGCAGATGTTTTAACACTATTAAGCTACACGTAACAACAACAAAAAAACATCTTCACGCCCACAGAAAACACAATTGTTTGTTTGTGTGTGTGTGATAACATACGATGTGACAAACTAAAGTTCACATGTGCATTGTTACCATACTATTTGTACAAAATTTGGTTACAAGCATAAACACAGGCATCACAAATGCACCAAAGAAGTGGGTGCAGTTCCTCTGATTTGAAGTGTTTAACTTCACTTAGACAGCTTCTCTCACTTGTCTGACTCTACTTCTCGTTTTAGCTGCAATCAACAGGATGTGTGCCAAAACCACAACAGTGTCAGAACAACTTGTGCGCCTCTTTCAGCATGCTGCAAATGGTCTGGCATAGTCAAATAAAGAACAGTTACCAGAACTGATGCTTGTCTGGTAGCTTTAACTTTAAAACAACATATATAAATCTTTGCTTGGGACAATTCTTAGACTAACCAAAGGAATAAAGGAAGTTCCCACTGTTTTGACAGTAATATTTCACCATAGCATGACTTGTTAGATGTGGGTCAAATAAATAGGGGTGGGCTGTGGTAAGAGGAACAGGAAGAGAAGAGTGAAGAGAGAAGGTAGCAAGGCAGACGAAAAGGGCTAGCGCTTGTCACGACGGAATGTGAAAGTATTCACAGCAGGTTTTTTCTTCATAAAGATATTGGTAAGTGACGAGCCAAAATGATATGCGCAGTCTGTGGTGTCCTCAAGAGATGAATCTTTGAAGAGAAGAATTTCCGAAGATAAAGGTAAGAATTGCTGTATTTACATTTGCTGTATAATACATATGTATAGTTTGGTAAAAAAAAATAGAAACACACGTTACAAGAAGTTACCTCCTCTGACCATGCCACACACCTTCGATGTTATAGAGGTAACAAGAGATGTCTGACGTACAGTTGCTTTTTTTCCAGCTTAAAAATCTGTAGTCAACATGCTATGACCTGCCAAACTGGTTTCTCATACATTTCTTAGCAGAGAGAAAGGCACAGCTGCTCTACAGTAGTCTTCTGAAAGTCACTTCAGAGTTAGACCTTTTTCTCGGAAGAGTCAAAAAAGGGATCCACCGAGTCTTTCACCTAATGTCTGGTTTTGTTTATTATCTTTTAAAGGTTAAACAGCAGGATTAATTGACTGCACCGAGATCAGAGTTGAAATGGCTGAAGGGGAGCTGCTGGAGCCTCTCGTCATCACCGAGGAGGGAGACATAACTGAGGGAGTCACTGAAAGAGGGACGGTGAGCAGTACGGCTGTCATCGTACAGAGCTGTGGTGTAGAGTGGAATCTGAACAAGGAAGAGGAGCACACAGGGGATGACAAGAAAGGAGAAAATACAGCAAGTAAAATGTGTTTAGAAGAGAAAAAAATGGAAAATCAACAAGCTGAGACAGAGGAAGACCAGGCAGGAGAAGTAGTTGTGGATGAAAAGGACAAACCAGAAACTGATAACCCAGAGGAAACTGAGAACAAAAATAACGGACAGAACAGTGGTGATAATGAGAGTATAGGTCAGACAGAGATGAGGATTAATGAAAAATCAGTGGAACCCAGTGACACAGAGGAAAGAGACACACAAAATAACCCTCACGTAGACACGAAGAGGTTGAATTCATCTGAGCAACAACCTGAAGGGACACAACAACAACAACAAGAGAATTCAAAACAGGTGTGTAAACTTTCATTTCATCCCCTTCATGTACCTCGTTTAGTAACTCGCTTAGCAGGTCATGCGGTGAACGGTGTTAAATCTTGTTTTGGAAAAACAGCATGCAGCCTTTTGTTACTGAGCATGTGGGAGTACAGAAGAGTTGAGTGAATGCTTTTGCTGTGCCAACAAACAGTCACTCACTGAGTAACCTTTCCTCCCTCCCATGTTTCTCTGCCACCTACCCGCTTTTTCGTAGGCTCACCGATTAACCCCCGACTTCCCAGAGGCACTGTACGAGCTGCTTTGCACCATGCAAGAAGGGAGACGGCTCAATGACCAGCGCTGCTCTTTCACACTGGATAGCGGAGTCAGGAGGCGGAGGTGCCACTCTGAGCCCAACGCCACCAAGCCAGCCAACAGAGGTGGGGGCACTTTCAGAAGTGGTAGTCAGTTATACAGTGCTAAAGTGATGAAACTGATACAGCTGTTGCATTTGTTTCCATGTAGTGATGCTGACTCATGTTGCTGAAACAATATGAAACTACTAATTCTCTGCGTATGAATAATGTTTTTAAACTTGTGTGACAAGCATGCTGCCACATCTTTCCACCACCGACCACTTAAAGTCTGCCAACATCTGACCATCAAAGCTCCTTTCTCTTGTGTCTCCACAGTCGTCTTTTCCTCCATGACTTCACTGCAGAAAGAGCAGTTTTTTGACCTAGTAGCCACTGCTCAAGCTCGCCGGCTGGATGACCAGAGGGCACAGCTTGAAAAGTCTCCACCACCAAAACCAAAAGCCAGGAGTTTTAGAGGCAGCATAAAGCAAATGTCTTTGGTGAAAAAGCCTGCACCGGCTCCTGTACCCAAAGAGGATCTGTACAATATGATTCTCACAACACAAGTAAGCACTCAGAACTAGTTTGTTTATATGGTTTATTATGGTGCGAGGCGCTGTCAGCTTTGTTTCTTTGGAAAAATGTCATGCTCTCTCAAGTGCATTGTCATGACAGAAAACATCTTGCGAAACCTCATCGCCATCAACTGCTGCAAATCATTTGATATCAAGTGTTTAATTTTCCACCCACTTATTTTGCACGCAGGCCCAAGGTAGGCTGGAGGATCAGCGCAGCAGGGCTCCTGGTCCAATGGATGATGAGGACTTCTTCTCCCTGCTTCTGAGGGTCCAGGGGGGGCGTATGGACGAGCAGAGGACTGAACTACCATGCATGTTGCAAACCTGAGATGGAAAACAAGCTTAAAAAAAAAAAAAAAGAAAAAAAAAATTGGAGCTACTGTTGTAGCCATTCCAGTATTGTAGCTTTTTAGTTAGGTTTTCAGTTGAAATGGGGTTTTCTTGTCTTTGATGATGCCTTGTTATCCCTCATGATACTGTTGATCAGCATTGAAGCTGTTGAGATTGTAGCAAAAACGCTAATGTTTGAGCAACAGAGCTGTTAAGATGACTGGACCTTCCTGGTGAGATTGAGAAGTTTACTTCTAGTTTTAGCTTTTTTTTTTTCCTTTCTTAGGAAATAGGATCAGTTGATATGCTTTTGTATTGCAAGATTTAGCATTTCATTGAACGTTTGCAAGGAGTGGTTGTGTGTATCTGTTCTTAATGTGAACGAGGCAGTCTTCTCTCTGTTATTTGTCTTTTTCGTATAGTAGACATTAAACACACCCAAGATGGTGGTGAGGAGATAATAGCTCCAAGGTCACACAGTGCTTTACTGCATATGGATATATCTCCTCTAAAAAATAAAGTGTATACCTGAGCTGTTTGTATTTATTCATTTTGTCATTTTCTGTTAATTTTGCATTTCAAAAACTCAGTAGCATTTTAGCAGTGGCACTAGCAGAGATATATGGAACCTCTTATTTTCATCTTGCTGGGCCATATTCCCACAAAACTTGATTTTTCTACAACCTACAGCACACCAATCAAAAAAACACAGAAGGGAATAAATGAAAATGATAAAACTGTTAATTTTTGATGTAATAGACTGAGACTTTATTATCTCCTGTGAGTTTCCAAATTTCATTTTACATTGCTCCTTATTATTGATGGTAATGTCAACCAAAAAGCAAAAGGGAGATACTACAATACCATATGCACACAGTATTTTTTAACATATTTACAGTTACTTTATATACTTTATGAATATTATTAAAAATAAAATGTCAAGATAGTGTGAAACCCGCATAATTGTGACATTCACTGTCAATTTCTGCCTCACAGTTACATGTGTTGCTAAATAGAACATGGGTGATTCTCGTTAAAACATGTGATCCAACTAAAATTGCATGCAATAATGCATGTCCACACTGTCATCAGCCACAAGTGTTTCATAGAAAACCTCCTGTGGACTGTGTTTAGTCCACTCAGCACAGAGAAAAGCGTTCTGAGGAAGTACTAGCTGGTCTGCGCAAGGGAGGTTAGAGGTGACAGGAGGATGCTGTGTCACTTCCTCAAACAGAGCAGTATTATGTGATATGTGATAGCAACAGTCTGGCCAGCATTGCTGGCTGAGATCTGCTTTTAAGAAGAGAAAGCGAAAGGAGAAAGAGAAATTGTTAGTGAACACAACAGAAAATGTACCTCATTAGGTAATGTATTTTAGTTGAAACGTAGTGTTTAAAATTTTATGTGTGATATTGAAGGTCTTTACCTCTTTATTAAATGGCAATGATTTGGCTGTTTGGTGCTATTGTCTACTTCTAAGAGGAATGAAAGAGAAGAAGAAAAGCATGTCACAAAAAGAAACCACACTTTTAACCAAACCTGTGAAAGAATCAACAACTGACCAGCTAATCGAGTTCAAGTTCCACTTATAAGATGGAAGTGTGCGGTGCATGTTATGCTGTGGCTGGGCCAACATACTGCATTATACAAAAGATCGATATGCATATTATTTTATTTTAGATGGCTAACTGAGAGGTTGTTGGTGGGTTTTACTCCTGCACATTTGTAAGTGGAAAATCTGCAAGATTTAGAATATTTTCTAGGTGAAGAAAGCACTGAAAGTGTCTATTTTTGCACACTATGTTAAATTTATAAAACATCTGTAGATTTTTGACACTGACATAGGTATCCTACACTTCACATGTTAACTTTTGTGATATCAAAATAGATGTTTGTAACAGAGCCTTAATTTGAAAAGTTTAATGAAGTTTAATTTATTGGTTGAATCTGTAATGAAGTAATTTACGTATTGCTTTGAGAAACCGCAGCACCAGTATGTCACCATTATTGACACTGCATGGAGAAAAAAATAAGATTTATTAATAATTTATTATATGTCTATATCAGATGTGGCACTAACAGGTTTGTACAGCCCCGCCCTTGATGACGTCGCAAACCACCTGACTAAAACCTGGGACCGTTAGAGAAGGACAAGACAGAAGCGACGCGGTTACGAATAGTTCAAAACCGAGTTTGGAAGCATATTTCTTCAGTCCTTGTGTAATACATTGTCTACTTTATAGCTAAAACTGCTCAGCTTGTGCTTTTGTGTGTTTTTAATGGCTGTTGTTTTTCCCTTGCGACACGGCCTTCGGCTGTTAGCTAGCCCTCAACGTCCGCGTGACGTCACTGTCTTATCCTGGTGTTGTAGGCCCAGACCAAAACAAGGATGTAGCTGGACAGAAACTTGCCCTAGCATGGGACCTGCACTAGATATTCGCGTTGAAACAAGAACCTACTGAAGAGGCAACACGATCAGTCGAAGGTGGGTGTCGCATTTAAATCATACTTATCTTGTGAATCGCGTCTTTAGCACAAGCTCAGTGCCAGTGATGACTTAGACTGGAGTAGCTTCTATTGTCTTAAAGTTAACGTGCTGTTAGCTGCTTTGACACTTGGATGTTCAGTTTTAGATTTAGTATTTATTTAGCTTAATCACCCGAAGTTCGTCTTACTAACTATAATAACTTTCTATTATAAGAACTGTCATTCAAAACACTGTGTGAACTCCCTCCAGTGCACCAATTCAATATCCTCATCATTATTTTACTTTGTAATTCAAACTTTAAAATCCTATTTTGTTTTATGCAAGTCAAAGAAGCTGATAGTGGGTAGTAACTTATTCCAACATATAGTCAGTCCAGTTTTTTAATCTTCAGTAGCCTGACTCACTGTGCCACACTACTTAAGGTATTACTTAATAAAGTACTTTAATGTGATTTTTTTAATTCAGTCTTCCTGCTGATCAGAACGTACAGTTGTTGTTCAAAGTTGTTACTTTTTGTAAATATAAAGAAATATAATGGTAAACATGTGTCTGTCTTGTGCTTAGATGTTTCAGTTCCTCTCCCTGCTGATCTTCTTGATACCACTAGAGGGCGACACCTCACCAGTCTCCTGCTACAATGACCAAGGAGAACCTGTTGATTGGTATTTAATTGATAACTGTCTTGGACAAACACATGACAGATGATTACCACTTTTTTTATTTTAACCCAGCTAGATCTCATAAGTCGTATAAAGCTGAAACATTCATTTGAAACCCAATTTTGCATTATCAGTCATGGAACTTGAGCATTTGTGAGCTCTTACGCCTTCTTCCTCTCCCTGTGCTTTATCTGGGTTAGGTTCTATATGTACAAGCTTCCTAAGGAACATGGCAGATTGCCTCATAAAGAGACGGGTGAGATGTATTTACTGTTGGAGAAAGGAAGCGAAGGATGGACGGACGGGAAAGTGACAGTGAACGACACCACGGGAGCCCTGGGAAGGACTGTCGGACAACTGTACTCACAAGGAAAGGTCTGCTTCTTTTTTGTCTTTAATTAGTGAAACAAATTTAGTTTGGTTTTACTCAATTCATTTTCTATGAAACCATCTAGTTTTAGGCCAGGATATCCTTTTAAATGTGTTTCAGAGAAGCTTGCTAAAACTACTGCACCACTTTCGGTACCTTATTTTTCATGTATTAATTACATGCATGAATAATCAGAAATGTTCTTGCCGAAGCCTCCCTCCTTTTAATTACTTTGACCTTGCCTTGCCCTTACTTTGCCCTAACTTAAATGTATATTAATATATAAATATGAGTATTTATAAAGTATCAATAGTTACTGTGTGCATAAATATTTCTCTTATATCCACAGTGTAATAAAACTATACTTTGCATAAGTAAAATCAATAGTAAATACTATGAAATACTTCTAGCATCAGCAGAATATCTAAAGCAGCTAGCCTTTGCATTTTTGGTAGAGTCACTTCTCATTTTATGTACACACCGCATAAAACGCTACCCTAAGCTTTTTGAGTCATCAACAGTCCAATGTCTCTGTTAACAAAACTTGTCATATAAGGTCATATTAAGAAACTGAGAATGAGAACTGAAAATTTACTTGAAAATTCTCTGCACTTAGTTCGTCCATCTGGCTGCAGCTGTGAGTTTCACCAGAAAGATCAAACACAACATATTTTAATTTTTATTTTATTTATTGAATGTTTAGTTGTATAGGGATATGAGTGTAGCAAAACCCAAAGCCAGATACCACAGTATTTATAGCCAAAGCAAGTTTGCATAAAACTCAACAGTAAAATACAAAAAAACTCAAAACTCAACAGAAAATGCACACAACACAACTATGTGTTTTTAATTTCACCTAAAAACCTTTGTCCTTTTCACAGAACACAGAGGTAGCGTACATCCTTTACAATGACCAGAGGCCACCTGAAGACTTTGGTGACAGATGGGTTGACAACAGTGGAAGCAGAGGGGGGCACACGAAAGGTGAACACCAACAGAGAGTAGCTCTAATTCTCCTCAAGCTCAGGCAGGCTGCAGAAGATTTGACACTGAAAATTAGCCATAAAAAAAAAGAAAGTCTATATATTATGACAAAGCAAAAGTGACACAAACATATATGTTTTATATTAATATCTTAAATCAAGCTTCATTACACACTTCATTCATTCTGTTACCAGTTTATTAGGTATACCAAAAATTAATCAGTTAATACAACCACCCTGCTAAAAATCCCAAACAAATACATTTTATAATGCCCAGATTGTTGATCTGAACTGCACAGATCTTGGCGTAAAGGGGCATGAAATGTAAAAAGGGCTAAATCTTTACAAACATTTGTTTATGCTAAAAAGATGTCGGACTCCGTAGTTTTCTCTGGTCCCCTTCCCAATCTGACCAGTGATGACATGTTTAGCCGCATGTCATCATTTAACCGCTGGCTGTCTAGGTGGTGTCCCGCTAATAATGTGGGCTACATAGATAATTGGAAAAGTTTTTGATGAAAACCTGGGCTGATAAGGAGAGACGGCATCCATCCTACTTTCGGTGGTGCTGCTCTAATTTCTAGAAATATGGCTGATTCTATTAGACACCCTAAACCCTGACAATCCAGAGTGGAGCCCAGGATGCAGAGACCCAGTCCTACACTCCTCTCTGCAGTCCTCTCAGCTGTCACCCACCCATAACTATGTAAACTCTATAGAGACAGTGTCTGCTCCCAGACCACCTAAATTATATAAACCAATGATCACCAGAGGAGTGGTTCATAAAAACTTAATAAAAATAAAGACCACTCCTCTTACTGAACAAAATAAAAACAAAACAATAAA
>OMLM01012487.1:0-23336 GCA_900302695.1 Helostoma temminkii
ATCTGGTTGATGCGAACCTACTGGGACTTTGATTTCCCTCGTCCTTTCCTCCCAAACTTCAAATTTGTTGGTGGGATCCACTGCAGACCTGCTAAACCTTTACCAGAAGTAGGGGCTGCTCCACTATTATAAGCCTATTAATACATTATTAGGCTTCTGGCCAGTATTCCTCATTAAAACAATGAAAAATAATCCATTGTGATGCTGAGGACAGGACAGAAAATAGAACAAAATGGCAGTTTATTTGTAGTGGGACAATATTACATTTCTCCTTTTGCAGGATATGGAAGAGTTTGTGCAGAGTTCTGGAGACGATGGCATCGTGGTCTTCACTTTGGGATCCCTGATCAATAACATCACGTCAGAGAAGGCAAACATGATCGCGTCAGCCCTGGCTCAGGTCCCACAGAAGGTCAGAGCACAGTCTTTGGGTGCCAAGAGAAATAAACTTGAATGACACCTCCAGTTTTTAACAGTGCCTTATTTTTTACATGGATAAACAAAGGTTATAAAGATATTATGTAACAAAATAGCACGGTGTTAGTCTAAAGGTGTTCTACTATTGTCTGTAGGTACTGTGGAGGTACAGAGGAGAAAAACCAGAGACTCTGGGGCCAAACACAAGAATATATGACTGGATCCCCCAGAACGACCTATTGGGCAAGTCAAGTTTTTCTATGAAATGAAACAGTGATTATTCTTTCACTCTTTCATCTGACAGTATTTGTAATCTACATTTCTTTTAGGTCACCCCAAGGCCAGAGCTTTCATCACCCATGGTGGCACAAATGGGATTTATGAGGCCATCTACCACGGCGTTCCCATGGTGGGCATCCCCATGTTCGCTGACCAGCCAGAAAATATGATCCATATGAAGTCTAAGGGAGCTGCAGTTATTGTGGACTTCAACTCCATGAAGACTGAGGATCTTAGAGATGCAGTCAATACTGTCATCAATAAGAAATCGTAAGTTGTCTTAATGGTGTTTAGTTAATTTCATGGTATATAGAGGTGTTAGCTTCTGCTTCTGGGGAAACCTGCATTAAAAACATAAAACCTAGACTGATATTAACCCTTAAAAAGTCTGTGTTTCTGCAGGATTAACCAAGTAGAATTTCTATATGCCTTCATTTTCACCCTTCTACTGCAAATCCACATTCATAGGTACAAGGAAAACGCCATGCGCCTTTCCAGGATCCACCACGACAGACCAATGAGTCCTCTGGATGAGGCAGTATTCTGGGTGGAATTCACCATGAGAAACAAAGGGGCTAAGCATTTGAGGGTCCAGGCCCATGAGCTCACCTGGTACCAGTATCACAGTCTTGATGTCTTGGCCTTTCTTTTAGCTGGTGTTCTGCTCCTCATACTCCTTGTGATCAAAACCTTCAGATTCTGTTTCCGGACATGCTGTCAAAAAAGGACAAAGACAAAGGCTGAGTGATGGGCTGAAGTGAAACGTGGTTGTTAAAAATGTACAGATGATGTTGCTCGTCATCTTGTTGGTCTGATGCATGGGCCGTAAAACTTCTATATCCTGAATTTGATTATTTTGGGGCTGAGACCAGTAATCGTCACTGCTGTGAAAACAATTAGGGCAAAAAATAAAAAGACAACAAGTTACCAGTTACCAGGAATTTTTGTGATTTCACTTATTTTAATTACCATAAACAAAAAACTATGTAAAAACATAAACATCTACTGTACATGGACAAATTCCATGCATTTACTTAATCTCTGGAAGTGGACATTTATAGGGATTAAATATGCCACAAGACTAAAGTCTACATAACACCACTTAAACATTTATAAATTGTTTTAGGATTTCCTTCTAGTTTTATTTCCATCTGTTTTTCAATTTCACAACATAAGCCCCATGACCTGCGATGCTCTTTTTACACTCCGATACACTCTACACAGCACTTCGGGTATTAGTCATCTTAAAATCACAATAAATACAATTGTTGCTAATCAAGCAGAAATGGTGAAAATTGATTGATTGAATTAATTGATTGGTTAAAAAGATGAGCCTCATGCTCAAACCTCTAGAAGAAAATATATCTGCACCTTTGTCAGACTGCTCTGTAGGACTGACTGTATGGGAGATGTTAACAACCCTCTCCACAATATAATATACGTTTTTGAGCATTTTTCTAGTATTAAAAAAGTTCTCATTTTCATCTCAGTGAAACTAAGACATTTACTCATGTAACATAATCAAATAAATTGAGTCTGTTTTCTGCTACTTCATACTCACTGCATTTTAGTTGGAAACAATCAACCTTTTAGTTCAGCTCAAGGTACTATATTATTAGATGTAATATAAAAACTGTACATCAATAATTATAATCCAATTGTATGTCTATATCCCAAAGGTGCTGTGCAAGTGGACTTGCTTGAAGTTCAAGTTGAAATGCTTTAGCCGTCCTTACTAACTGGCTTGGAGAAGTGGGCATAAATGCTTTGATAGTCACCATTAAATCAACACCATGTTCTATTAGCTTTTCAGATTCAGTTGAAATGTCAGATTAACATATTTGCAACTTCTCATTTATGTTGGTCATCAACACATCTTCACCTTGTTAATAGAAAATGCTGGTTGCAATTGCATTTCTTCTAAGATATTTGTGAGTGCATTTCAGTTGTACAGGAATATAATTTTTAAGACTCTGGATTAGTGTATCAGATCTACTGTGTATGTGTTTTAAGGACCTGGAGAGACCTACGAATGTAGCCCTCAGAGGTCTTGTGGGGAATACAGGAGCACCCTATACAATAGTAGGACAGATATGTATTCACAAAATTGCTCTGGATGGATGAGTAGATAAAAAAATTCTCACTATCAGTGTAATTTATTGCCTTAAACACACATATTAAAGAACACACACATTAACACATATTAGAGATTCAAGATTCAAAAAATTTCTTCAACCCCAGAGGGAAACAGTTCAATACTTCTATTCTTCAAGGCATATAATAATGGTAATTATCATGATCAATTATGAAAAAGGGGGATTTAACAATATCACATTACTAAGCCATCAAGAAATAAATGTATCTCTATATATATATCATCAACATCAACAACAACTTCACAGCTTCAGTAAATTGTAAAACAGAGTGGTCACTTTAAGTGCACCACATGTTATGTGTGCCCTCTAGTGATACAGCGTGAGAATAGCATAAAGCCATCATTCCAGGAAGTTGTGTTTACACTTACAATTTGTATTGTCTCTAACAATAAAAGGAGCAGCAGCATAAGGCTTTGTTGGGCGTAAGATATTCGGAAGAGGTAGGATAGTTGTTCTCACTCTGCCTTTCCTTAGTGGTGACACCTCCACACAATATCATATGATCTATGCCAAATTTTAAGGTCAGTGTTTGACCTCTCTTTCCTACACTTCTCCCACACCCACACATGCTCTCACAACTTCCTTGAATTATACACATATTGTATGTCTAAGCCCATTGAGCTGAAATCATTCTTTTGTTTTTATTTTACCCCTTCTGTCCACAGCAGAGTTAAAATCCTTTTACCTTGTGGATTTTTAGTACAGGGCAAAGATTATTGTCTTTAAAATTGACTCTTACCTTTACCTCTAACTACTTTATTGCGAGGTGTCCCTTATCTAATGAGTCATGCTACACTAAGGCTACATTCACACTGCAGGCAAATAGCTGATTCTTTTGCCCATATCAGATTTTTTTTGGCGGTCTGAACAGCACAAATGACATAAAATCTGATTTTTTGCAAATCCGACCTGGGCCACTTTCATATGTAGTACTAAATACGTATCTGATCTTTTCCAGTGCGACCTCAGTCTGAACAGTCAGGTTGCATTTCATACGACTTTTTAGCCTGAGAGCAATGTCTTGTGGAGAGGAGCTGTCAGATGTAATCAAAGGTGTTAACGTCCTGAAATTAGGGATAAAATCTGCTTCTGTAAAGCTGCACACATCATGGTCGCATACCATTTGGCTCCTACGCATCCACACACGTCTGTACAGAGGCATTATCATTAGACTTCAAAATGAAATCGTAAAGGCTCACTTCCAAAGTGAAGACCATACCAATAACATCACACCGGGGAAGGCAACATGATTGCATCAGCCCTGGCTCAGGTCCCACAGAAGGTCAAAGCACAATCACACAGATTTGTACGACATTATTTTTAATGAATTAAAATATAAAAAAAGAGGGTGACACGGCGGTGTAGTGAGTAGCACTTTCACACAAAAAGAAAAACAGATTTAATTCCAAGAACGAGCCGGGATCCTTTCTGTGTGGAGACTGCATGTTCTCCCAGTGTCTACATGGGTTCTCTCTGGGTACTCAAGGTTTCTCCCACCATCCAAAGACATTGAGATAATTTTAAAACAATATTTTTTAATTCTTAAAGCTTTCATAGGTGTGAATTGTCTAAGTGTCAATCCTCTGATGGACTGGCATGGACTTCTCCAGTGTGTACTCTCGCCCAGTGACAGCTGGGATAGGCTCCAGCTCTTCTGCGACCCTTGAGAGGTTGAGTATTTAGGATAATGGATGGATGGATTTGGTCAGTCCTTTGCCATTTTTAAAACTATTAGCTTGTAGCTTGGGCTAAATGCTTAGTGGTCAAATCTTCTCCCAAATGGGAAGACAACATAAGGCATTCCTCCAGGATTTCCATTCTTTGCAGTATTAAAAAGGCCACAGAACCTCCTTTCAGCTGACTTCAGAATCTCCCATATGCCTTCTGGTAAGCTCTCACAGAGATGTGCTGCTTGGTAAGTTATTGCTTGCACAGTTTCTCCACATCTCAACCATGGAAGCTTATAATTCCTTCAGGAGTGATAGGCGTCTTGGTGGCCTCCCAAAGTTTCCATCTTGCACAGTAAATCAGTTTTGGAGAATCACATGCTCATTCCTTCCTATTCTTAATTATGGATTTGCTGTAACGGCACTCAAGTGATTTTCAGTGACATAATACAGTGTAACATAATAAATCACACTAGTTAGATTTTGTATGTGCATGTTAATTACCATAGACTATTTTCCAAAGCTTTTTTATTTTAGAACAAATTATAAAATGTTACACAAATGCAATCAATGCATTTTAATACAAAACAGCACCGTGTTAATCCAAAGGTTTTTACCAAAGTCTGTGTTGTAGGTGCTGTGGAGGTACAGAGAAGAAAAATCCAACATACTGGATCCCTCAAAGTGACCTACTGGCCAAGTAAAGTTTTTCTATAAAATGATTATTTTTTCCATTGTTTAGTCTGACAGTATAGTGTTTTTTATCCAGTGATAGTTACACATGCAGGCACAAACTATCACTATGTCCACTGTAATGAAAATGCGGAGAATAAAAGTGTAGAAAATACAAGCCCCTCCCTCACTGTCTGTGCTAGAGCTGACTGAGGCAATATTTGGTGTCTGTCTAGCAAAATACCTTTGTGTTACGCTCCCCATGTCACTTGACAATATAAAGAGAGGATGCTGTGCGCAGTATTACGTTCTTGGGCTGAAACAGTCTTTGTTGATAGTTGACAGCTTGCTTACAAATGTATGAATAAATTTCAGAAAGGCAACTTTCTGTGCGAGTCTCTGTTAACAGATTTTGCCACTACATTAATATATTATGTAGGCTTCCTGCTAACCCTTCATTATACAGTCCCCTAATTACTGCCTGGTTATTTTATAGAAAATTATAGCAATGCAATGCCTAACTACCACATGTAATAGTTGGTATATACATTGAAACTACAGATGAAATACTGTACTGTAAGAAAAATCTCCACTATTACACACCAACTTGAAACGTTTGTTGGTAATAATTAACAAAACAAGGTACAATATCAACCAAGGTTTATGTTGCTAATATCCCAGGATTAATAATGTGCTATCTATCAACTATGATGTACATGCCACTATTTTTTGCATAGTCATTGTTTATGGCGTAATGAGTTTATTAATCATTAATCTTATACTTAATGATAACGACCCACAGATGTAGTTTTCCTCTGGTGTCGTGTACAGAAAATCTTGGATATGTTCTTGTACATGTTTTGAAATTATATTTTAAATGTAAAAGAAACCATTGTCTGGTCCATAGTATTGCTAGGATCTTACCATGTACTTTATAACAGAGTTACTGCATGGAAAAGAACATACGCCTATCACATACATTCTAGTAGGTTATTAGGTAGAACTAGGTACTAAGGAAGTAAGCAAAAGCTATACTGTGAAATGTCACACAATGGTTTAACGGATACTAAGAACCTGCAGGAACAATTTTTCACTCTCCCCAACCATTTGAAGCAGATGGCCACCTGCCCTGAGCCTGGTTCTGCTGCAGGTTTCTTCCATTAAATGGAGTTTTTCTCTCCACTGTCGCCCAGTGCTTGCTCAAGGAGACTGTTGGGTTTCGTACAGTGGACCCCAGAGACAAAGCACGTACAAACATGAAAGCACGAACAAAAATGTGGGAAATAATCAAAGTGAGTGTAAGTAAGTACTGTACAACAAACCAGCTCAGGGGCTCTGAAAGTTAATCGAGCTATGGAGTCACAATAAAGTATCTACATTTAATTTTAGGTCACCCCAATACCAGAGCTTTCAGCACCCATGGTGGAACAAATGGGATTTATGAGGCCATCTACCATTGGACTGAGGATCTTAGAGATGCAGTCAATACTGTCATCTATGAGAAATCATAAGTTGTCTTAACAATGTTTAGTTCTAGTTTTATGTCATTTAAAGGTGTTAGCTTCTGCTTTCAGGGAAATCTGCGTTAATAACATAGAACCTAGACTGATATTAATCCATAAAAAGCCATGTTCTAATCAGTGTTTCTGTGGGATTAACCTAGCAGAATTTAGTTTCACCCCTCTTAGGTATAAGGAAAATGCCATGTGCCTTTTCTAGCATCCACCACAGCAGATCAATGAGTTCTCTGGATGAAGCAGTACCCTGGGTTGAATTCACCATGAGCTCACCTGGTACCAGTATCACAGATCTGATTAACCATTCACATAACCAGACATTAACCAGAGGGGAAGGAAATGTCAGAATGCTAATGTCCAATTCAGACAACCCAGAGATTCAGATAACCACCAGGTTACCAGATGTTATACTGCAAGATCAGCACCAGAAAAAAATCCACCATCTGGTAAGATTGTGTTGAAATGTTCATTATTAACCTATTTGTAACTTGTCATTTGCTTTAGTTATCAACACATCCTCACCTCGTTAATAGAAAATACTGGTTGCAATTGCATTTCTTCCAAAAACATATTTGTAGGTGCAGTTTAGTTTTAGTACAGGATTTTTAAGACGCAGGGTTTATTGTATATGTGTTTTAAGGACCTAGAGAGACCTAGGACCAGGAGCACTCCAAACAATAGTAAGGAGTGCTGGGACATTATTGTGGCATCCAGTCCATGTACACTCGTGAGTCCTTCCCAGGAGAGCTACAAAGATTAAAAGGGACAGAGTTGTACACACAACCTCCCTTTTGATCTATGAGTAGATTTAAAAAAAACACAAAAAACCGTGTAATTTATTCCCTTAAACACATCAAACTAAAACTACATCAAAAAACATATTTAATCCCAAAGGGAAACAGTTCAGTATACTTCAAAGCATACAACAATGACAATTTTCATGATCGATTATTAAAACAAGCCACACCTTGGCTGCTAAGATTTATATTTACAGACTTTAAAATGTAGATGTGGAGCTCACAGCTGCTTCAGCAAAACGTAAAGCAGGAAACAGAGTGATTGTCACTTTAAGTGCATCACGTTGTGTGTGCCCTCTAGTGCTACAGTGTGAGAACACAAAACTAAAACTGTTATTTCAGGAAGTTCAGCAGCATAATCAGGCTTCTCCGAGCGAAAGATATCTGCGAGAGGTAGGAGAGTTGTTCTCACTCAGCCTTTCTTCAGTGGTCAAACTTTCATAGATTACCATATAATCTGTATACTAATAAAGTAATATACCGAGAAGCTATGAGAAACACGTACAATACGCTTTGAAAGACGCTAATACAGCATGTGCAGCTACAGACTCGCGAAAGGCTTGTTTGATTTATTGGGATATATAAATAAAAGTGTGTGAAAGTGACAACCTTGCTCGGGAATGAGCCGACACGATCAAATCTTTACATGGACGAACAACCTGGATAAACTTATTCTACTTTATTACATTGCAGTCGCAATATTGTCCACAATAATTGTAATATTTTCATTTTTAGCTATAAGCAGAATGTTGGTAGTTCAGCCACATCAGCGCATTCACTGATGTTTATGTTTGCTGGTGCTGCAGCGGTAAACAATCCTGTAGCAAAGTGAAAGTAATAAATATCAAAACTGCACTGGGAATTTACTGACACATACATACATATACTAGATTTTTCTACAATTTAAATACAGTTTTCCTTTCCTGGACAATATTAATAGTGTCTCATTTATTATGTTTAATTGCAGTGTTGACATGTTTATGTTCAACATCTTATTTGCCAACAGGCATTCAACTTAAAGTTGTTAGGGTTGTTTTAGTTTTTTTTTAAATTAATAGTCCAATAATTAGTAAGCGACTAAATTATCAGTTGAAATTGTAGTTACTCAAGGTATATGTTCATAGTTTAATTATGAAATGTCTAGAAACATTAACTGATGATTAATAGAGGAGGTGATAATTAACCTGGTCAAATCCTTATGGTACATATTTGAGTTGCTATAATAGTGGAGGTTGAACTATAGTGGTGAACTATAGTTTCTCTACATTTACCTACTATTACATGTGGTAGTTACGATTTATTTTACTGCACTTTTCCACTACAGCAAACATTTGCGAAACGTTTCCACGCACAGTACCATTTCCACAGTAATGGATAAAGTGAAAATGCTTTGGATTCACTAGCCATTACAAGTTATTCTGGTGATTTAAATTGACCAGAATTTACTGCGATCCTTCCATGCCTCAAGGGCACAAGCCTTTTGGTTGACCTTTGGAAAGGAAAGGTCAAGGGACTGCTTAAGTTGGCCGCCTTTTATCTTCTGAGAAACCATATATGTTTAAACAAAGTTTGATAATAATCGGTAAGATATTTTAGTGTGAAGCTGGACAGAACAAGACTAAACAACCCTTATAACATACTTATATACCCCCACGTGTGTCATGGAGCCATTATGGTGACTTTAATATTTTGCACTGAAACTAAGACCAGACCAGAGTCTGATGTGTATACTACAGACACTGAACAAAATATTAGAATAATTTAAAGTAATATTATTTTAAGTGCATAAAAAACTTAAAACGTTTTTATTTAAAGCTTAGATTTTTTTTATAGTTTTATTTTTCAGTGCAGCTTTTTTCAAGATCAATACTTTTTTCAATGCCAGTACAACTTTTTTCCCCAGCAGTGCCAACTGTGATTTCAATGCCAACTTTTATTTTTCCATTGCCAAATCTCAACGTGACTGAAATGACTCCACAGTGTTTTACCTCTTTCCTAGACCTCTCCCACACCCACACATGCTCTCACAACTTTGTATAATTACACAACTACTGTATGTCTAAAGACCATTGAGCTGAAATCATTCTTTTGTTGTTGTTGTTTTGTTTTTTTTCCCCCCTTTCTGTCCACAGCAGAGTTAGAATCCTTCTACCTTGTGGATTTTTAGTACAGGGCAAAGATTATTGTCTTTAAAATTGAGTCTTACCTTTACCTTTAACCACTTTGCTGGGGTGTGTCACTTATCTAATGAGTCATGCTACACAAAGAGAAATTATATGCCAGAGTTCAGTCTTATTATATTATTGTCTTTCTAGGAACTTGAAGAAAGAATCCGGTCACAGCGGTCTTTCCACCAAACCATGGAGCTGGGAAAGCGTCTTTCTGCGTGCGTTCTGCTGGTTCTTTGTATGACATGCAGTGCAAATGGTGGCAACATTTTGGTGTGGTACACTGAAGGCAGCCACTGGATTAACATAAAGCCTGTGTTAGAGAACCTGATCGACAGGGGACACCAGGTGACAGTCTTGATTCCCAGCGTGTCGATGTACATGAAAAGCAACGAATCCTCCCGCTTTCGCTATGAACCTTTCAATACCTCCTTCTCAATGGACACCTTGATGGAGTTTCTGAAAGAGTTCCTCAACTTCTCCTTGTATGAGGCAGATAAAATGAACTACGCACAGTATTGTTCCAGATTCCTTTATATGATGAAGACCAACCTACAGTTTTCTCTGAGGTATTTGGATGGTGTGCTGAAATCAGACAGCATGATGAAGAAGTTGAAGGAGGGAAACTATGACCTTCTCCTGGCTGACCCCATCTACATTGGCAGTGACTTAACAGCAGAGATTTTGGACATCCCTCTGGTCTTCTCCTTTCGCTTTTCATTAGCAAACAACTGGGAGAGACACTGTGGTCAGCTACCTGCTCCACCTTCCTTTGTCCCGGCCGCCATGAGCAAGCTGACAGACAAGATGAGCTTCTCAGAGAGACTGTGGAACTTTCTCTTCTACAAAATGAATGATGTCATGGCAGACATTTATTTCTGGAAAGAAGTAGATAAATATTACTCTGAAGTTAAAGGTGAGTCAACATTTTTATATGGACCACATAATAGTATTGGTTTTAATTGCAATACTAGCAGTATTTCATAATATAAGTAAATGTAGAAAAATCTGGGTGAAATCTTGATATTTTGTAATGAACGGCTGCCATTCATTACTTTGCCATTGTGACAGGAACACCCACCAGTGCCTGTGAGATGATGAGTAGAGCAGACTTCTGGTTGATTCGAACCTACTGGGACTTTGATTTCCCTCGTCCTCTCCTCCCTAACTTCAAATTTGTTGGTGGGATCCACTGCAGACCTGCTAAACCTTTACCAGAAGTAGGGGCTGCTCCACTATTATAAGCCTATTGATGTTTTATTACACTTCCACACTATTGCTGAAAATAATTGAGAATAACTCATAATGTTGAAGAAAATATAATGCTTTCAGTGTGTATTCCTTACAAAAACAAAGAACAATCCACTGGTGATGAAAATAAGGAAAATACAGTTGGTTTGCAGTACTTCTGTTTTTGCAGGATATGGAAGAATTTGTGCAGAGTTCAGGAGACGATGGCGTCGTGATCTTCACTTTGGGATCCATAATCAACAATATCACCAGAGAAAGGGCAAACATGATTGCCTCAGCCCTTGCTCAGATTCCACAAAAGGTCTTTTTTATTGTTGTTTTAAAAGGCATTATAAAATGCACTGCTATAAAAGATATTTCAAAAATAAAATAAGTTCAGTCATTTGTACTATTGTTTATACTGTAGGTTCTGTGGAGATACAGTGGAGATAAACCAGAAACTCTGGGTACAAACACCAGAATGTATGACTGGATCCCTCAGAATGACCTACTGGGTAAGGAAGCACTTACAAAAGCTGCAGAACTGACCTTCAGTGATCTTTATGACTTTTACTATAACAATATAGCAGGAATCAAAGGCGAGAAAACATGACACGTTATGGTAAAGTTTGTTCTTCAACAAGTTTTACGCTTATAGAAACTACAAAAACTAAGATGTTTTTTTAGCATTCAGGATTTTCCAAATTGTTGCCAAGTGATTTTTCTATAAATTTGACTCCTGCTTTTTTGCTATAGAGTACTGGTTCTACAGTAAAATAACGTACATTTCATTTTAGGTCACCCCAAGACCAGAGCTTTCGTCACCCATGGTGGCACAAATGGGATTTATGAGGCCATCTACCACGGTGTTCCCATGGTGGGCATCCCCATGTTTGGTGACCAGCCAGAAAATATGGTCCATATGAACTCTAAAGGAGCTGCAATTACCCTGAATTTTAACTCCATGAAGACTGAAGACCTCAGAGATGCACTCAATGCTGTAATCAATGAGAAATCGTAAGTCTTAACTGTGTTTATTCGGTTTTATGTGGAATTCGGATTCCACATATGTGGAGAAGCTGCATAAATAAAGAAGACTAAACAAATTTTTTAAAACCACATAGGATACAAGTAATAATAATTCATATAAGTTGTTGCTGACAACACTTGCCTATCATGTGTGAAGATTTCGCCTCAGGCTCGACAAAGCTAGTATAGCATATTAAACTAACATAAATCAACCTTTTTGTCTTCCCTTTTGTCTCCCTTCATAAAGCAAAGAAATCAACATCTGAAAACTGAACATAATCAACATTTCTATCCCCTCTCCACATCCATAGGTACAAGGAAAATGCTAAGCGACTTTCTAGTATCCACCACGATAGACCAGTAAGTCCTCGGGACGAGGCAGTTTTCTGGATAGAGTACACTATGAGAAACAAAGGGGCTAAGCACTTGAGGGTCCAGGCTCATAATCTCACCTGGTACCAGTATCACAGCCTCGATGTCCTGGTATTTCTCCTCACTGTGGTTCTGCTCCTCATACTCGTCCTGATGAAGACCTGCACATTCTGCTTCCGGAGGTGCTGTCGTAGAAAAGGAAAGCCAAAGAAAAAGGCTGAGTAATGGACTGAAGTTAAGTGTAGTTAGGCATTTACCCACAATTTTATTAATACACACATAAAAACACAGGCTACACACCCATGAACACACAGAAGATACTGTATTAACAAAAATAAAGTGACACAATCAACCTGATTATATGTACACATCACAATCAACTGTAATATTTACAGGAGTTAATAGTGTAGAGATGCTCTAATAAATTTACAGTACAGAAATTAGGATTTTCAATTTCTTATAATTTTTCAGTGAAAGTTCATGAATATTTGATCAAATGTGGTCCTTACTTTTCTTGGTCTTGCATTTCATTAAGTTGGAAATGTTTAGGTTTTGCATCTGTTAACATTACATTGATGCTAAGCTACTGTAATGTTATATTTCACCATGTTTTTATGTATAGCACAATTTATTCAAAAAAAAAAAGATAAATCATTACAATCAATACAATTTTTGAGTTGTGTCCCTAAAATTTTATATTCACCACTATTTTCAATTGCTTTGAGCAAAAAGTTGCTGTAAGGTGCTGTAAAGACTTTAACTCCAAGCACAGCACAACTTAAGTGCACCCTCTAGTGATGCAACGTGAGAATGCTGGAGTGTAAAGTTTTACTTACAATCTTGATTGTGTCTTGTTGTCCGCAAAAAGCGCAGCATAACCAGGTTTCTCCAGGTGCTGGACAGAACAGTTGCTCTCAATTAGTCCTTTCTTACTCAAAATAGTATCGAACTGACATAAAATGCTGCATTATCTCCTGGAAAAATTAAAACATTAAGGCTGTCAAATTCATTGATATAAGGAGACATATTCTCACCATTTCCTTTGGTTCATAAAGTTAAGTTGTATGTTGCCTTTGGGTCTTTGGCTACTGATTAGATTTTCATCTGCATCAGAAAAAGTACAAATAGATGTTTCTTCATACTGCAGTTGTATACAGTCATCTCTTCAGTCAGGGCCCATCGGGGAAAATATTCACACTGTAGCTTCTCAGTGAAGATGGCAGTGGCACATGCTCATCTTTTCAAACGCACCATTAAGATCAGCTGTTGTTTTGATCAACTCCTTTGTAAACATGTTGACATAGGATGTTGAACAAACTCAGACTGCTGCTTCAGTTTACATTTAGGAGGCACTGGCTGAAGAATAATTTCCTACTTAATAATAAATGATAATCAAGTGAGTGATTTTTTAAAAAGCATATAGCAACAGGGTGATGAGCAGTGAATGCGGTTGTACTTGATTGTGCAGAAAAAAAGCCAGAGGTCGGTGAATGTTTCACTCTTAATAACTGTTTCCTTAATGTAAGAATCTTGTTTTCATCTCTGGCCTAAACCCAAGAAGCTCCTCCTAGGCTAGGAGTCAGGTGTGTGGGATTCACAGAGGGATCCTGAAGGCTCTGGATGTTGGACTGTCTTCATTGACAGATGTCTTCAAGGTTATGTTGAGCACTGGAACATAGGTGTGGACTGGCAGACTGGGGAAGTGGTTCCCATATTGAAAATGGGTTCGGGGAAAGCTGATCCTCCCAGCAAATCCTATGCCAAGGTGCTGGAAAGAAGGCTCTTGGAGGGGTCATGGGAGTCTGTCCATCCAACCTGATACTCTAAAATTGAGGTTCCTATGCTATAAATTACATAATTTTGTAGTGTTCTGTAGCCACATTTTTTGGAATCAGTAAAGCTCTACATTTATTAACACAAAAAAGTTGCAGCTCTCTAAAGGCAGTAATGATCATAAGTCTAATTCATAAAAGTCCAAAATTATTTGACAATATGTTTATAGATTTTAAAGATAATACAAAGATATAGTGCTCTTTGTCTATGTGGTGGATTCACACTCAAGCTGACTCTTTTCTTACAAATATGTACCTGCTGGCTCTCAAATGCTGATTTACAAACCAAGTAGCTCTCCACATTTGCTCTGTGTGCTTCATAAGGTTTTGGCTGGAACAGACAATTATACCCAAAAGTAACATATCAAACCCTACAGGCCTCAATAAAGCTTCTTCCATCAAAAAAGAACATGAAAGCACAACTGAGGTTTGCAAAGCTGCATCTGAACAAACTACAAGACTTCTGGAACAATGCCCTATGAACAGATGAGTCGTAAGTGGAGTTGTTTGGGCTTAATACACCATGTTTGGCAAAACCCAAACTACATTTGAGCAAAAACACTTCATAACCATTGTCAAGCACATAATCCCAACATGGCATTGTAACAGTTTGAAAACATCTCAGATACTTTAAAATGAATGTTTACAATCACAATCTTCACCACCACATACTTTAAAGTATACAATGATCAGACATAACATTATGACCACCTGTACAACCTAATACAACAGCTCTGCCATGAATTCTACAAAGTCATAAATTTTCAGTGTTTAAGTTAAAACAGTCAGAAATGTGATAATTATACAAAATGCACTCAGGTCATTGTGGGTTGTGGAGTTGTACTGGAGTATGTTATACTAAGAGGTGTATCCAATGTTGTGGACTTCTAAAACCCTATAAATGTTTGTGTGCGAACACAGTGATGATCGCTTTGTGGAAGCAGGACAAGTTTTTTCTAGTTTCACAGCAGAACTGACTAAAGAACAGACTAGAGGTTGTGTCTAAACTAGTGAGGGTCAATACTACATCCACACACTGTTTTCTGTGTTCTTGGTAGTTTGTACAAGTTTGACTGTTTGTAGATAGACACCCACTTTATGTAACCCCATGTGTGGTTGGAGGTACATCAGCAAACAGCACAGCTCAAAACCAGCTGTTCCAGAGACAGGCTGAGTGCAAAATTTCAGCCAGGGCAGAAACAAGGCTCTGCAAGGTTTATTAGGATGAAATTTTTCAGACACATTCTGGGAATGTCAGGGACCCGTTTCTCAACCCCCCGAAAAGGGCAAAATACATTATCAATGCGGGTGTATAATACCATCACCTTGGTCACTAAGCTATCGTGACAGGTATTTAACAAATAACTTAATTTAAATTAACACCATTTTGTGAAAGTGAGTACTTGGTATGAGAACAGGATCAAACATTGTGAGTGAGTTGTGACTTTTGACTCATTTTCAACTGCACCCAAAACTAAATTACATCTTATCAGCAATATTTGCACCATCATCATTGCATCACTTTAAGCACCAACACAAACTTATACCCCCCATATGTTTTGCCTCACTTTCCGACACTTCTGTGGTATATGACAAATTATTCTACCTGCACCCAAATGCTCTCACAACTTCCTCAAACTGCGTAAATACGTCCAAGACCACTGAGGTGAAATCAGTCTTCCCCCCCAATCGCTCCACAGCTGAGTTAGCATCCAGCAACTTGAAGACACTTTTAACCTAGTGAATTCAGTACAGAGCAAAGATTATTCCTGCCTGACTGTTACCTTTGCAGCTACTAACGTCTACCTCTACTGTGCTGAGGCGTGCGTTATCTAATGTGTCATGCTGCACAAAGAGGAACTACAAGCCAAAGTTCAGCCTTGTTAATGATTGTTTTTTCTGAGTACATTAATATAAAGGAACAGGCCACAGTGGTCTTTCCACTCAATCATGGAGCTGGGAAAGCGTCTTTCTGCATGCGTTCTGCTGGTTCTTTGTATGACATGCAGTGCAAATGGTGGCAACATTTTGGTGTGGTACACTGAAGGCAGCCACTGGATCAACATGAAGCCTGTTTTAGAGAGCCTGATCGACAGGGGACACCAGGTGACAGTGTTGGTGCCCAGCGTGTCGATGTACATGAACACCAATGAATCTTCCCGCTTTCACTATGAACCCTTCAATGCATCCTTCTCAATGGAAACCATGGAGGAGTTTCTTAAAGAATTCCTTCACTTCACCATATATGAGATGGATCAAATGAACTACGTGCAGATTTACATCAGATTCATGGATATGATGAAGAACAATCTGCAGTTTTCTCTGAAGTATTTGGATGGTGTGGTGAAATCAGACACTACCATGACAAAGTTAAAGCAGGGGAAATTTGACGTACTCCTGGCTGACCCCATCTTCCCTGGCAGTGACTTGGCAGCAGAGATTTTGGGCATCCCTCTGGTTTTCTCCTTGCGTTTTTCTTTAGCCCACAACTGGGAGAGACACTGTGGTCAGCTACCTACTCCACCTTCCTTTGTCCCTGCAGCCATGAGCAAACTGACAGACGAGATGGACTTCTCAGAGAGACTGTGGAACTTTCTCTTCTACGCACTGCAGGATGTTGTGCTGGATAACATTTTTTGGAAAGAATTAGATAAATATTACTCTGCAGTCAAAGGTGAGCCAAGTAACCGGGCATAGCAACACTTCTTATTACCTACACCTGTTTAAATGCATTTAGTTATATAAAATACTAGTAGCTCTAAACACTTTGGCAAGGATTCACTATATAAGTAAATAAAATTAAAAGAATCTCAAAGTACTGAGAATATTGTTTAATGACCACTTGCTATCCATTACTTGTGCACTGTGACAGGAACACCCACCAGTGCCTGCGAGATGATGAGTAGAGCAGACTTCTGGCTGATGCGAACCTACTGGGACTTTGATTTCCCTCGTCCTTTCCTCCCAAACTTCAAATTTGTTGGTGGGATCCACTGCAGACCTGCTAAACCTTTACCAAAAGTAGGGGCTGTCTCATTCATTACAAGACTAGTAATCTTTAGTCACATGGTCACAGTACGTCTGACAAAAACCAATTACCTATAGCTCAAATGCAAACGAAAGGAAAAAAATGCTGTTAGGCAGTATTTATTAAAACAATTTATAATTCATTGGAGAGCTAAGGAAAAAAAAGAGAAAAGAAAATACCAGGTGTGCAGTTGGATGATACCGCCCTCCTTTTGTTGCAGGATTTGGAAGAATTTGTGCAGAGTTCAGGAGACGATGGCGTCGTGGTCTTCACTTTGGGCTCCATGATCAAGAATATCACCACAGAGAAGGCAAACGTGATTGCCTCAGCACTCGCACAGATCCCACAAAAGGTCGGGGTAAACTCTTTAGCTCTTTACATAGCTCAGCCCAGAAGTAGTACATGCTTAATCCAAGTAATTGCAGATTGCTAGTCTGCACCAATGCGCAAAGTAAGATTAATGCATTAGGTTAGCAGTATTACACAATTTGCGATAATGTACTACAACATGCAAACAACCTATTTTATAATATCTTGGAGGCAGAGAGGGGGTATTGTATTTTACCAAATCATATTTATTTTGTGTACACCACAAAAATGGTTCAAAATTCAACTAATATTTCTCATAAGGTTAGGATGCATTATTAAATGCTCTACTATACAAAATACAACAAAACTAAATTAGCACAGTGTTTAGTCATCTAAACTATTGCTTATATTGTAGGTGCTGTGGAGATACAGTGGAGAAAAACCAGAAACATTGGGTGCAAACACCAGATTATATGACTGGATCCCTCAGAACGACCTACTGGGTAAGGAAACCACTTACAAAAGCTGCTGAACTGGCTTTAAACAGTGATCTTCATGACTGTATAAAATAACAAAACATTAGAGGCCCAACAACAAATCTTTGTCCTGTTGATCCCTAATCCAATCAAAGAGTCACAAGTTAAAGGGTTGGAAAGATTTGCTTCAACAGCCCGTTTCTGATTAAGTAATCTACATTTCCTATCAGGTCACGCCAAAACCAGAGCTTTCATTACACATGGTGGTGCAAATGGGATTTATGAGGCCATCTACCATGGTGTTCCCATGGTAGGAATCCCTATGTTCGGTGATCAGCCAGAAAATATGGTCCATATAAAGTCTAAAGGAGCTGCAGCTATTGTTAACTTGAACTCCATGAAGACTGAAGACCTTAGAGATGCACTCAATGCTGTCATCAACGAGAAATCGTAAGTCTTAACTATGTTTTATTCTGTTTTGTGGTATTTTAGAGGTGTAAAAATATTATTAATTCCTATGTGTTCGGGGCTTGACATTCACACCTGCCAACCCAACAAATGGGGGTAGATTTCAGCAGGGGCAGCTAACAGTCAATCACACTTGCCACTTTTGGAGGTTGAATTTTACATACAGTTAAGCTCTAGAAGTAAATCACAGTGGATTTGAAACTAGACTTGGCATTTGTTGTTCTCCTTAAACTTCATATTAGCAGCTGTTTTACTGCAGCTACCAATATGAAATCCAAGGAGATCTCACTAAAAGTGAATGAGGCCATCATTAAGCTTAGGTGTGGCTAAATCAACAGTTTGGCACATTCTTAAAAAAAAGAAAGCCCTGGTGGGCTCAACAACATTGAATGGCCTAGAAAACCACTGAAGTCAACTAAAGCTGATGAACGCAGAACCCCTTCACAACATCAACAGAGGTCGAGAATACTCTGGCCCTGATACTCACGCAAAGAAGTTAAGAGGTGGTGTACTGTGTGCCTGTCTGTAGCACAACCCATTATACCTTTCTTTGTGTGCATGCATAATGTGCTCTGAGCAGACAGTGGTCCTAGGTCAAAAGCCTGCTCAACATGGATTGAGTCACGGAAACACAGCCGTAACCTGTAGATAGAAATAACCATTAAGATTCTTCCTCCACCTCATTTCTGCAGGAAGGAGGGAAGAATCCTAATTGAATAGATTTGGATTTACAGGAGGAAGATTTTATTTTAGGCATGATGCAGAGTTCAGGGTGTACGAGAAGCTCTGTTTTTAATATACAGAAAGATTTGTGGTAACAGCTCAAAAGAGGGCATTCATGAGAGTAAAACCAGGGTCAGTTGCCACTGAGGAGTCACAAAGTCTTTTCACTCATTCATCACTTTACACACGAACTATCAGAGCTAAGTATTTGACAATGAGCTTTTTATGTAGTTTTGATTTTACAGTTAACAGTATTCAGTAAATTTAATGGGGTTATAAATCTTGCTCAAAAAAATTTTATAGCTATGGTTAATTTTGATCATATATAAAAACAATTTGCTCACAACATAATTGAGCCATAGAAAATGATGTGACTAACAATTTTGAAAAACATTAGCAAAAAAGGGTAGAGCAGGAAAGTTAAAGTCAAGCCCTGGAGAAGGTGCATCACTAATACAGAAGCAGAGTAAGGCTGACAAGATTGTGTGACCATTCATGAGATGTAACAGTATGGTTATTTAAAGCAATTCAACAATCCAGATTTTCTGATACAAAAACCTTCTTACTTCCAAAGTGAGGCATTTGTTTCAAAAGCATTTCCAACTAGCATATCAACACTTACTACTTTGCCTCCAGTTGTAAACCAAGGTATGAAAATTAAACATCCATGTGTTTTATTTCCTGTACTGTTTATTCACATTTCTAGGTACAAGGAAAATGCCATGCGTCTTTCCAGTATCCACCGTGACAGACCATTAAGTCCTCGGGATGAAGCAGTTTTCTGGATAGAGTACACTATGAGAAATAAAGGTGCGAAGCACTTGAGAGTCCAAGCCCATAATCTCACCTGGTACCAGTATCACAGCCTCGATGTCCTGGCATTCCTCCTCACTGTGGTTCTGCTCCTCATACTCGTCCTGGTGAAGACCTGCACATTCTGCTTCCAGATGTGCTGTCGCAGAACAGGAAAGCCAAAGAAAAAGGCTGAGTAATGGACAGAATGTGGTTGATAAAGAACTGTTTGTTTGTTTTTTTATAAGTATTAAGTGTAATGTACCTACAAGATCCTGGATTTAAATTTTTCCAGCTAAAACCAGTTAATTGACATTGTTAATTTTAAATAAAATATGATTGTTCAAATACTGTGCATTTGCTTTCCTGACATTTCTCATTGTTCCTTAATTTTTTGATCAGTAATTAGGGAAAATGCTTACAGGTGCATACTAATTTCACATAATTGCACCTGAGGCCAATTCAGCATTCAAAGCCACCACCTCATTGGTTGGTCTAATTTCGAGAGAACACAAGACAGAGGATTTTTATTCTATCACTTTACTTGGATAATAATGTTGAGATCCCACCCCTTCAGGTTTTCTAAGCATCTGAAAGTGCCACCACAAATATTAATACAAGCATAGACACATGGGATTCAAATCCAAATTAAATATACAGAAAATTCTGCATTAACATAAATCAAATGACAATCATACTGAAAGAAATTATAAACAGTCTTCCCATGTCATTCTGAGTCTACAGGGCTTCACACAAATGTGTCCTTCAAATCTCCACCTTTTTCCATATCTGCACATTTTGTAATTTTTTTTAATTTTCATTATTTTTTAAATTTTCCATCTTCTTTGACCTTCCATAACACAAGCTCCATGCAAGCAGTAGCATCTTCTGCAGTGTCATGGCCACAAACTAGGAGAGACAGTAATGAATTATTAAAACACATGCAAACAATGACATGTTCATTAATAAACTTGTTACATTCCTTCAAATGCATACACTAAAGTTTACACTTGTATATTATGACACGTCTTTATTTATACTTCAGTACTCTGGACACTTTTATGGTGGCTGTAGATCATCCATGATAACCCACCACTCTCTTGAATGATCCTCCGGAGGTATTCAGCAGTCAGGTTGTTGAGGGTCAGCTTGTGAGGGGGGCCTAAACGGTGTGGGAAGACCACTGATGTGTCCACCACTGTCGCATGGAGTAACTACAGTGAAGAGGAAGATATCTGAAGCTCTAATTGTTTAAACCATAACAAAATGTAAAGTTATCATAAATAACTGTGAGCTTAGGTGTAGATTTATAATTTGGTCAGTAACTAGAATAGTATTTCTCTCCCACTTCTCTACAAACATACCTTTTCTGACTTTGCACTGCAGATCATGAACAAACTATGAAAAAAAAATATTACAGAGAAAATCTTTTTTGTAAGGTAAACATGGTTCACTACTTATCCAAGTACCTTCTTTAGTCTGATAATCTTACCTGGATAGCTGAGAATCTTCACATATTAGAGTAAAAGGATCTATATCTATATTAAAAAAAACAAAAACAACAAAAAAAAACAAAAAAAAAAAAAACCACAAATTATGTTATTCTGAAAAGGCCTATACTGCATGATTACTTCTAGGTTTTGCAGTATAAAAAATATGGTGTTAAACCTTTTAAGACATGAATATTTCTATCACAACTGCTTTTAATGCAGGTGTGCCAACCAAAATAATCTAAAGCAGTTTCTATGTGAACATTAGAAAGATTAAGTTTTAACACAGTATTGTTCTTGATCACTGCATCTTTCATACTGATGAAAGATGTGCCAGTTTTTAAGAGCAAAATACACAGACATACACACAACCCCCAACAAACAAACCACTAACAACAAAAAAGGCATTCAAATAAGAAGAACTGACATGAATTACACAAACAGATCCACAATAATGTCACAAAATGGTGCTTAGGACTTGGCGGAGGGTACTGGAGAAATCTGGCTCTCTGTTACAAGCTTATTGATAAAGCAAGTTCATATCCCAGGTTTCAAAAATCCAGATCCTAAGGTATTAATGAGTAAGATATTAGCCAGAATTGGAACAGACAGATGCAGTTGTGTCTCCCCACACCTCCCCCAAAGTCAATAATGTTGCAAGAAGCTTGTAGTAGTCACCTTCAGGGCACAGAGGTCTGCCTCTAGGCTGTGTCCAATCAGAATGGTGTCAGCACTGATGAAGCTCAGCAAGGCCTGTTGGACCTCTCTAAGGGAGGTCTGGTTACCCTTCACATCGTCCTCACTGATGCCTGAAAATCTTGAACGGCAAAATGTCAAACCACAGTTGAACAGTGGACTGATCAAAATGACAAATACAATGTCCGTAATTCTATCATATGTACTAGTAATATTAAAGCTCATCTATAATTTTGTCAAACCAGTGTTTCCCCTAACATTTTATTAGCGGGGTGATGCGTCCCCCCTACAGCACTCCCCGCCCAGGAGGGGAAAGACAATCTAGTGTAATTTAATATTTGAGTAAGTAATTTTCTGAAGAAATTATGTGGGGAAGCTGTTACGAGGAGGAAGAGGTTCTGATCGCTTTAACGCTGCTGACCAATGAGCAGTTGTTACCAGATCACATCTAAGCGTACAGTAAAACAAGGAAACGCTGAGAAAGAGGAAAAAGCTGACAGACAAAAAGTTGAGAAAGTGAAAACAAGAAAAAGGATGTTGCCCATGTTTTGAGGTATAATATATCCATGACAGATGAAAGTTGACTGAAGGAGAGAAGAGAACACACAACAAAAGATGATAAAAGTTGAAGAGGAGACAAAAGTTGAGTTAGAGTGCATCACGCTGAGCCCCACATTCTGTCAAGATTAAAATTTCCCAAATTTATCCCAAACGTAAACTGCCAAAACTCAAAGTATAAAAAAGGTACAAGGACGCTGACTTGAAGGTAAAAAGCTGAAAGTGTCTAGACTTTAAACTTAAAGTTTAAATTTAGTTTCTACGACAAATGATGACGGCACAGGAGGCCGACGTAAAGAGAAAAGATGATGGAAAGTTGAGCAGACGGCAATGCTAAAAAAAATAAATTAAAAAAAAATTATGATGAAAGTTAAATTAAATAGTAAAAGGGGCCGGTTGACGATGAGAAAAGTAACATCTAAGTAAGATCTAAAAATGACACGTTTAGGAAGTTGAATGATGTTGTTGAAAACTAGTTAGCGACCAAAACACGGGCGAAATAATAACAGGATAACAAGTGTGAGAGCTGTATTCTACAGTTTTCCCACCAATTACCTGGTGTTGTAGTCGATGACATCATGATCAGGTCTGACAAAGGTGTCATAGATCACTTGCAGACTTGAGTTGACCACTGTCACTCTACACAGCTCCAGACCATGA
>OMLM01012487.1:23356-33831 GCA_900302695.1 Helostoma temminkii
CAGACCATGAATTGTATAGCACTACGAAGACAAAAAGCACAATATTAATGCATATATAATCACTGCATATATTTTTTATTTAAAAAAAAAACAAAAAACAAAACAAAAAAAAAAAACTGAAAGAGAGGCTGACTTCACCATTTCACAATCCAAAGAGTAGACCCCAGGACAGCTTTTATCTGAAGGATGTCTGGGGACCGTTGACACAAATCCATCCAGGCTGAGGGCATCATGGACATGCAACTGAAACAAAATTTTAAAAAAACAAAAAAACAAAAAAAAACAAAAACCAAAAAAACGAAAATGTAGCAAAACTGTACAGCTATAACAATGTTTAATTAAAGAAGAGTTAGCTACGGCATCACTAGAAATTAATACTGAAATACACCACCTCATGCATGAAACTGTGCTTGTATAATCATTATCCACCCTTCCTTTTCACCATAGGTGAATCCGTCAGCTGTCATTACTGCTGCCAACATGGCAGCACTGTAATTTGACTGGTGAATTCTGGGATTGTGTGACGTCACATGCTGGAGCTCTATTGGTGACATTCCTTACCTTAAACACCTGACATCCAGGTGCTCCCATGACTCCCTCACAGCAACTGTAGCGCGTCTCCACCCCACCTGGCACTGTAGAAATTTCAAACATCCCAAAATGGTATTTATACAACTTACAGCACAATAAATATGCAAGTTTAAACAATACAGCAGTGATTATTAGTGGCAATCTCAAAGCTAATGTAGTGTAAGTGATGCATATTTTGGTTTTCTGCTGTGATTGAATTGATTGATCAAATCAGGAAAATTGGCAAATTAACTGAAACCAAATAAATCCCTGAGGTGCCGCCCTGAAATGGAATATTTACCTCTGTTCTCAACTGCTTTGCCATAATGGTAGTTGCACTCCTCCTTGCGTATGTGTTTGCCCGTTAGGCTCACAGAATACGTAGCTCCGCATCGACAACAGATCCTCTTGAGGGCTTTTAACAAAACAAATACTCATCACCAGAATAAAACTAACAAAAAAATATAAGTATAGCAATGAATTGATTATAGTTTAAGTATTATGTTTTTTTACTTACGATCTGTACTGCCTTTCTTGATGTCAGCAAAAAGAACAGCACAACCAGGTTTCTCTGGGTGCTGGACCGGATAGTTGCTCTCAATCAGTCTTTCCTCAGTCAAAATATAATCTGTCAAACTCTCATAAAATGCGGTGTCATGTCCTGGGAAAATAAATTAACTGAAACTGTCAAACTGTTTGGACGAAACGAAAAATGCATTGAAATTAGACAAATTCTCACCTAAATTTCCTTTGAAGTTCATCAGGTTAAGAGGTATGTTGCCTTTGGACCTTCGACTATTCACTCGATTTTCATCTGCATTAGAAAAAAATATATAAATAGACAAATCAACCAAATTAACAACAGTATTATACAGCAGAAGCACAGACAGTATGGATTTTTAGAGTCCCATACCTTTGGCCGGAACAGTACTTTGGTTCTTCAGCCTCTTCAGTGCATTCACTGCAATACTCAGATATTTAAGTTTGTTTACACTGCGATTGTAAACAGTCCTCTCTTCAGCAAGGGCCTGTCATCAACACAACGGGTAAAACACAAATATTCAGACTCTAGTATTTCAGTGAGGACAGTGGTATATGCTCACCTTTTCAAAGGCATCGTTAGTATTAGATGTCGTTTTGATGAACTCCTTTGTGAACATGTTGATATAGCGCTGTCGGACATCGTGGGGTACCTTCTCTTTGGCAGCCTCACACTGCTGCTTCAGTTTACGTTTAGCAGGCACTGGCTG
Source organism: Helostoma temminkii (assembly GCA_900302695.1). Lineage (NCBI taxonomy): Eukaryota > Metazoa > Chordata > Actinopteri > Anabantiformes > Helostomatidae > Helostoma > Helostoma temminkii. The sequence goes on from OMLM01012487.1 coordinate 25,177, forward strand.
AAAGAATGTATTTATATTTAACAATCAAGGACTTACGTTATAGTGAAAGCTAGTTTTAAAAAAAAGGGGGGGGCTCAGTAATGGGGAACTTGCCTTAGCAACAGCAGTCGGCTGAGGAATAGTCAATGTGGTGAGACTTGATTGTGCCAAAGGAAAAGCAGTCAGTGCATGTTTACGTGCCTGAGCAGTAACTTGCACAGGTGCTGCTGTGTGATATCTTTGCACAGGGGTCACTGAAGGTGGAAAATACGCTTGTTTCACTGTGACAGTGCTCGTATTCACTTGGCTAATTGGAGTTAGCACTGAAGTAAGTGGACTGGAACTCGAAGCAACGGGCAAAGGGAAAGCACCCTCTGGGAGGATCAAATGCAAGTTGTTGCCCATGTCAATCACTGCAGTTCCCAAAGGTATGCAGTTCATGTAAGCTGCAAAGAAAATACACAAGATGCATGCAGAAAAGAAAAGACATCTGAATCAGCCAAAATCTCTATTGGAAGGTCCAATTATATAACAATAAAAAAAAATAATCTGAATCAGCCAAGAAAGCTGCAATTGGTGCCTCTCAAAGTAATGCTACTTCACTGACATTTACTGGAGACAAATAACCCAGATAATCAGTAAAATCTTTAAAAATTATACCTTTATACATTTCATTCACAAAAACCAACATATTCTTACCTGCTGGAGCAGGCTGCAGGTTTTCCAGGGCTTGAGGTGAAGGAGCATGTGGATTCTGGGTCTCTGGCTTCCTCTGACAAGTTGAGGAAACAAAAGCCTGACCACCTTTAACTGATGCAGTCAGCATGGAGGCTCTCTGCTGTACCTGCTGGATCTTGGGGGGCTGGGTGCCAAATCCTGAAGATGCTGACCCACGAAGGGGCACCAAAACCTTGGGCTGAGGTCTATTCTTAGCCACCGTCTTCTCAAAGCAATCAACAACCCATTTAAAATTACAGATTAGGCTGTAATATTTTGTACTAAAAACATTTTCATGCATAATAACTTTAACTTTTGTTCAGACAGTCTTCCTATGCATATAATACAAAGTCTTAAAACTAGTTATGCGTATGTAGCATGTACCTCTGCATGTTTGGCTTCATGTGCCACCCTCTTCTTCCCAGGTAATTCTTGGGGTTTGACATCTACTTCCGACTTTTCCACATCTCCAACCTAAAATGATCAGACAAGGGAGAAGATCATCACAATGAATCTTCATATTCAAGTCTTCCTACTATGTAGCATACTTACAGACGTGTCTGACAGCTCATCCGTCTTATTCTCATTGTTTGCCTCCATAAAGATCCGGTAGCACTCCTCCATTGGGTCACTGTCAGACAGCTCCATTTCTGAATAATTGAGCTCCTCCTCATCGGAGCTGGACTCTATGATTATAACCTCTTCACCCTGTCCTTTAATCAACAGCTCCTCACTGAGTTTAGATTCAGCTGTGTTGGTCAAATGTGAGCTGACAGATTGTCCTGCTTGCTCTTGTACACATGACGTATGGTTAATGAAGGCATTATCCTGCATATGAACTGGCATTTTGTTTAACGTTTTCTGTCTGTCTGGTTCCACTGAAGGTATAATCTGCTTTAGAGACCAGTGATTATGAACTCCGTCCTGAGCTGGCTGCTGAGTCTGGGCTTGGCAGGGGTGATACCCACATTGTAAGTCTGAATTAACAACTGGAGCTTTATAAAAAAGTGAATTTGTCTGTGGAAAGTCACATGGCTGCAGTGGATTCATTTTCACGACACTCTGGGGCAGCTCACACTCCAAAGAGGCAGCCTGAAACACTTTTTCTTCCTCTTCAACCACGAGGGTATTGCAACTGTGATCGTGTTGATCTGCTGTGGCAGAGAGACTTGCAGGTTGAGGGCTGTTCTCTACCGCAGTAATTGTAGCCTGAAAACAATTGATTTTATGATGTGCACCTCCCTGGTCTTCTGAATATCCACATATATTCCTCAAAAATGATATATTATCAGGTTCTTTGTTCTCATAATAATCAGTTACATTTTGATTGGCGTTGTTCCTTGATGCAGATGTAACTTTGAATGCCTCAGCATTAGAAATGCAAGGCAGTGGAGATTCAAATGAAATAGGCTCCGTTTTAACCTCCAACTCCTCTTCAGTATTCTGGGATTTGCCAGCAACACAGTCATCAAGTTTCGGGGTTCTGCGCCTCTTCTTTTCAGGTGAGGGAGGAATATCAATGATCAGAACATCCTCTTCATTAGAGTCATCAACTGCCTCTGGAGATGGTGATCTGGAGAGAGGAGTCTGGCGTTTCTTTTGGTCACAAGATACAGTATTTCTGGAACTCTTTAAACATTTTCCTTTTTTTGTGTGTTTCTGCTCCTTGCCTGATGAGTTGTAAGACCGCAGGTCAGCAGAAAAGTTGGACAAAGGGTCATACTCCAAATCAGTCCTAGGTTTTGAGTTATCAACCACGTACTTCTTTGATCTGGAGCAACTTTTTTTAAAGTCTGTGCATGAAGACAACAGACAGGGAGTTCTGTCTATATTTTCACCTGCAGTATCACGTTTTGACAGAGAGAAATTATGTGCAGCGTTTTCACTGTCCGTCTGTTTAGTCTGGTAGTGTGACAGGCGTCTTTGTTCCTGCTCCACCTCGTGCTTTACAGTTTCAATCTCCTTATTGATCCGCTCCAACTCCTGGAGGCAGTCACCTCTGGCCTCACCATTCAGTGATGCGCCGCAGACAGCATATGAATAGCCACCTTGGAGCCCTGTTCGAAAATAATATAAAGTCACTATCTAGAATTACTGCTAAAGTGGACAGTATAAATAAAATGTTTGAAGGCTAGTTTACTGTGAATTAGCCCTTGATGGACAAGGAGTATTTTGGACTCCTTGTAGGACAAAGAACCACCACCAGAAGCCATAGTTCAGAGATTTTAACAGCATAGAGTCCGAAGGCACTGCTTCCTGACCTTGTTTTTAAATTGGTGTTGGTGGAGCTGACTGAAAGCACAGTGAGAGACATGCAGATACAGTGCTCCTTTTCACAGCACAAAAAGTCTAAATTTAAGAAACAAACGGTTAAAAGTGACTTATCTAGACATCTATACAGCACTGTAGGTAAAGGCAGCATTGATTTTAAAATTTTTAAACTCTGTAGTGATTTCCCCGTCCCTGCAGCTGGATAAAAGAGTGGTAATCCTAAGAGTACATCTTTAGACTGTGGCAGGAAGACAAAGTACACACACTACACACAGAAAGGCACCTGGCTGCCCTTAGGACTTGAACAGAGGGCCTTCTAGCAGAAAGGCAATAGTGCTTATCCAGTTAACCAATTGGTAGATTTTTAAAATAGCTAGGTTTTACAAATGAAATCACCTAGAGTGGTTTTCACATGTATTTAGTATTGTACATGACTATTGTTAAACACCTAAATGTAGAGAACCTCTTCTTTTTCATAAAGTTGAACAACAGGCTCAAGAAAAGATGTGCTGTGGCATGCTATGTAGTGCAGATGCTGAACCACTCGTTTACAATTAGACATTAGATATATTATTTTACAAATTCATTGCGTAAATGCACCCCATTAAATAAACTATATAACTTTATCGTCTAACATCTAACACACACAAAAAAAAAAAACAAAAAAAAAAACTTTGTGCAGGTAGTTCGCTGGTCGCCATTTTTGTTTTGGTTCAGAAACTTAAGTTAGCAACTTGGCAATGGAGTTTAAAATGGTATTACTCAATGAACTGACCATTTTATCATCAAAATTGTCATACGAGACTTTGTTTTTTCAAACATCAACGATAACTTCCTTTCAGGGAAATGAAAAATACGCTTCTTAGTACACCAGAAGTCTAAACTGGAGTTAGCGTCACCTTGTCGAGAGCACAGCATCACACTGACCTGCTAAATCAACTTTCGATGGTTTGTAGGATGTTCCAATCATATCCCGCAATTCTGCGGCGTGTTTGTACAAACAGTGAGGCCGCTCACAATGCCCATGTTTTGAGACGGGACACTGTATGTCAGCAAAGAGCCCAGAGGAGGCGAACATCGGCAAAGACGCCACTTTTCACGATGCCGAAAACCGCCTGGCTAATTAACGGTGGACCAACAGGTGGCGGATCCAACTGACCCTCACGTGACGTCAGTCGCCACTTATATACGCTGTGCGCAGGTCGCGAGACAAACCGTTAATTCTGGTACAATGCGCAAACTAAGAATTAATTAATATGTTTGTGTAGCGCTTTATACAAATATATATATATAAAGCTAATTTTAAAATAATAACCGAGTAAATATAACAGCTAGTTAGCACATTTGAGCGCTGATTGACTTTATTCAATCAGATGTATTGCAGTGTTTGTCGCAGTAAACCCTCCGCGTCGGCAGGTGGCACTGTTGTACAAAACATATCTGGGACTACCTACAGCGAAAGAGTGGTCAACGTTTGGTCCCCCCTCTACAACAACCATTTCTGGTTTACAAAAACTTCAAATCTACTCATCTTGTTTAAAATGGATGATTGCGAGAACGATATGGAAGAGGATGAAACCGAGTGGGCGAAAAGTTTGGTGGATTCAGGACCGATCAGCAGCGCTGCTGTTCATCACGGTAAAGTATGAAACTGAAACCAGCAGCTTCTTTAGGTCAACTCATCCTGCATTTTGACATGCAGACAGAAACATTATATTTACTGAATTCATATTATATTTGAATCATTATCTGGGAATCTTTACTCTTTATATTTAGATTAACTGCTAATCTGCATACTTAAGATAGTTGACATAGCCTAGCTAACGTTCAGATATTCTACGAACAAATTAAACAGTAAAATACCACAATCATCGATCCAATTAACAGTTAACTAATTTATTATATTTAATCTAATTTATTATAATTATTTGGTACATTTCCATACTGAACGAAAATATTCCACATAAAATTTACATGTAGTCTGTGCGTGTTTTTCTTATCAGTGTCTTCCACACATTGTTACTGGTTTTGTTTATTATGTGTCGATGAAAATGGTTTCCCAAATCCAAAGGTTCCTATTGTTTTGTCCAACAAGCAGTCCAAAACACACACTCACTGAGTTTACAAAGATATATGAACACAAAAAGAAAGTGTGACATTTGGCATTTTAATCCAAATTAGTCAGCACAGCCAGGAAGACTGTATGGTTGGAAAATGGTTAACAATGTGAATAGTTTTTTTGCTGATAATGTGTCCATTTGTCAGTTGTCCCCATCAGTTACCTGTATCTTCACTCAACCTGAATTGTACTGCGTTGTCTTCTGGGCTTGATGAAACCAAGGATAATTTTCTACAGCAGGGGGCAATAAAGCTCCCAACTAACTCTGTTTCAGGTCCAAGCCTCAATAAGACATCAGGACCAACACCTGGGAACCGAGTGATTCTGCATTTTGACCTGGACTGCTTCTATGCTCAAGTAGAAATGATCAGAAACCCAGCACTGAGAGATGTCCCTCTAGGTAAAGTTATTTAACTGGATACTTTTGGTTAAAGAACATAACATGTCTATGATTTAGTAATATTTCTGCCATTATCAGGTATCCAACAGAAATACATCATAGTTACCTGTAACTATGTGGCAAGGGAGCAGGGTCTCACCAAGCTCATGTCTGTGAAGGATGCCAAGGAGAAATGTCCTCAGCTGGTGCTGGTTAATGGAGAGGACTTGACACACTACAGAGAAATGTCATATAAAGTGACAGGTAGGCAGGAATATATATATATATCAGTAGCTGTTTTTTTTCTGGTAACATTTCAGTACTTGTTTTGATTTACCTTTTCTTGTGCTTTGCCCAGAGCTGCTGATGTCCTACAGTCCACTGGTAGAGAGGCTTGGATTTGATGAAAACTTCGTGGATGTCACAGAGATGGTGGAGAAAAGGCTATCACAGACACCAGAGTCTAAGAAGTTTTCATTCAACGGACATGTCTATAATCATTTCAGTAAGTCAGATTTGTGCTCGTGGTGTGTAACTGCACATTTACATCTGGCACATGGAAACTGGGAAACGAGCTCTGAAACAACCCGAGAAGCTATAATTTGTCAAAAGAATTTGCATTGCACTTTCAGTTTCTCCCTACACGAGAACTTATTCCTCTTAAAGAATGTTTTGGTTTCCCACAGATAAGCTTTTACATTAACTGTCTGTTTTTCTGTTCCTGCTCAGGTGCAGATGTTAAAGCCAGTGACCACCCAAAGCTGGCTTTAGGTTCACACATTGCAGCAGAGCTGAGAGACGTCATTCACAGCAAACTGGGCCTTACTGGCTGTGCTGGCATCGCAGCTAACAAGCTACTGGCCAAACTGGTGTCAGGCACTTTCAAACCTAATCAGCAAACAACCCTGCTGCCTGAGAATGTCAGTGACATTATGGGATACCTGAGCAGTCTCCGCAAAGTACCGGGTATATACAGTAGCTTATCAATATAAAAAAAATGGCTATTTATCAAAAAAAACTATACTGTATATTTCTGTTAAATGAAATGCAGCACACTATATATCAGTAACCTTTTCTCTTTTTCTTTGTGCCACTATTTAATTTTTTTCATTTATCTGTTGTATTGCTTAAATACATCTAAAAACTCTGTATAGGTATAAACTTGAGGTCCTGTCATGAACTTTTAGGGGTGGGTCACCAAACTGCTAAGAAACTTCAAGTCCTGGGTTTGGAGAGTGTGAAAGACCTACAGCTCTTCCCACTGAATGACTTGCTGAGAGAGTTTGGAGGTCCTGTTGCCCAGCGTTTAAAGAATCTGGTCCTCGGCATTGACGACTCACCTGTCACCCCTACAGGGGCCCCTCAGGTAGGCTAGGATAACCCTGAAATTGCCAGTATTCGCTTAAAAAAGTGAGCGTTTTGTTGTCTGTACGTTGTTTGATATTTAAAATGACTGGAAAATCCTTTGTTTATCTTTTGTTCAACCAACCCCCCAATAAATGGTATATAATAAAATTACATTTTTGGTGAATATATCCTGATGTTTGCCTTTTATCATCTTTATGTTTCAGTCTCTCAGTGATGAAGATTCCTTCAAAAAGATGTCTTCAACTAAAGAAGTTCTGGAGAAGATTCAACAGCTCTTGAGCAGTCTGGTCGAGAGGTCAGAGCTAGTTTCTACAACTATAGAATCAATCTGTCAGTGAAGTGTTTAAAGCATGAGTCACTGAATGTAGCCATTACCATGTGTTCGAAAACTAGGATGCACAAAGATGGCAGGCAGCCTCAAACTTTCCGGCTTACCATACGTAGATTCTCAGCGACCAACAAGTGGTTCAGTAGGGAGAGCCGACAGTGTCCAATCCCCAACCACATAGGACAGAAGGTCACCTCTGGTAAGCTTGTGCACCATGAAGGACACTAAAGCGTCCCACCTTTTGCTTTTTCTACTCACTGTAAAATGCATTTGTTTGATTCATTGCTCATTGCTTTCAATGACAGCAGCAGGCTTTCAGAGGAGACCCATTGTACACCCAAAAACACCAAAAAGCGGTGTGAATACTGGACTTAAATCTGCCAGACAATCACAGACACAACTTTATATTCATGCTAATGTTAGTGCTAATGTACATGTCTGCTGGATGTCTGTATAAACACATGTCATTCCTTTCACAGTAGCACGTTTATAGTGCTTTAATAAAGTTAATAAATAGCATTTAGCTTTTCAAGTTCAGGGACAAGTTATAAAACAGACATGGTAAATTAAAAATGTATTTAAAGTTTTGTTAACTGCAATCTAACATGTACAGTATGTGCACAGATCTGCTCTCACTTTATCTGCTGTAAGTAGTGCTTGTTACATAACAGGACATGTGTGGCTTATTTTGTTTTTTTAAGGCTCATGGGCTGGTTTTTGTGTTATTTCTCTGCCTTTTCTGTATCTGTACGTGTATCTGTACCTTCTGTGAGTGCATTTGATGTCAGATTTATGATGCTCGACAACTAGCTCCTCAGCTGCGGTGAAAATGTCCAGTTCACTTTTATCGACTACAGACGTAACAGACGTTTGAACTGGTGTAAATGTAAAACAGCAGTTGAAACTTTATTCTCTGAAAATGTCTCTGTAGGCAGCTGTGATGATGCTGTGGTCCAGCTGGTTCCTCTGGCCATGAAGCTCTTTCACAAGATGATTGACAGCAGCACTGCCTTCCACCTCACTCTCATTAACGTTTGCTTTAGCAACCTGCAGACCAGAGGAGCTGGCGTCAGTGGAAAAGGCTCCATAGCATCTTTCTTCACACATAACACGTCCCCAAGAAAAACACAGAACTCGCCATCACAGGTCCAGGTAGTACAATCTTAACTTCCATTAGTGGTATCTGCAGGTCTTGAAGGGTTTTAGGAATCACCGAACACAATTGAGTTTTTCTCAAAAAGAGTTGAAAAGATGTTGCGTTTTTGTATTTCATTTTAAGTTGTCCGGAGTTGCAATGATTATTATTAATTAGTCTGTTTAGTATTTTATATGTTAAATCTCAAAACATTGGGAAAAAAAAAATAATACAATAATACCTATGAAGAATTTAACATTGTCTTGTCTTGTGGTGACAAAAACAGTAAATCCACATTTGAGAAACTGAAACCAATTTGAAGAATTTTTCTTATTATGTCAAAATTAAAAATCACAAAA
>OMLM01012487.1:33851-48048 GCA_900302695.1 Helostoma temminkii
ATAATAATAATAATAATAATAATAATAATAATAATTGAAAACAACATGTTTTAAAAATAATCTCAGATTGTTTCTTTGACTAACTGATCACCACTATTACTACAGTAGCAAGTTTATAAACTTATAATGGGCAAGAGTCAGTTTTAACAAAAGCTAAAATTCTATTAATTAAAGTCAAATTACAGCTCTGTCTATGTTATAAAGTCACTGACCTCTTTATCAAGTACACCTGTACAGTCTAATCTAATGCAGAAGTTCTGGCCTGAATCCTACTTTTAAAATGTTTCTGTTTTTAAGTTAAAGCTGTGTTTATTCTAAGCACACTGTCTCTGTTTTCCCTTTTTATATTAGTTTTAATCATGAAATGTATTTTTTGTGTGAGATTGAAAAGGCCTTTTTCTATGCTTACATCATGACGAAGACTTACTTCAGGCTCTTGTTCTTTCACCCTGTGCTGTTACATCATGCCTTAGAATTATCCTTTCTTAGAAATCGTGTGTCAGTGCTGTGAATTGAGGGTTATTCCAGAAATAATTTGTGCTCCTCCTCTTTTATCGCAAATAGGGTGATTCCTCTCAGAGTGGGGATGGTCACTGCATGGATCATCAGTTCAGAGCCCACAGCAGGATTACTCAACACCCTTTACAAAAGACATTAACCACTAACAGCCATCGTAGCTCTGAGGCAGCATTACATGGCTTTAAATGGAATCAGAGCTCTGTTGTTGCTGTGGAAGATAATCAAAAAGTATCCTGCAGCAGAGGAGGGTCAGACCATGATGAAACAAACAAAACTGTGATACAATCATTACCCCCAAACACTGACCCAGAGGTGTTCAAGCTTCTCCCTGAGGAAATCCAGAGGGAACTGCTATCTCCTGCCTACTTAAATTCCCTTCCCAGCACTTCCAACAGCCCGTCGGAACCACATGCAGTCCCTGTTGCCTCACACATAACACAACACAAGACCCCACAACTATTTACAGACTCACAAAATGTTGAAGACATAACAATAACAAATGAATTGGATCCATCTACCAGAGCAGCCACCCTAAATCACCAGCAACATGAAAGCACACATGAATTTCCGGGAGAAAATGTCACAGAAGAAGGGAGACTAACATTTCCGCTTTCGGCTGACTGTGAGTTCCCGGGAAATGTGGACCCTAAGGTGTTTTCTGAGCTTCCGCTGGATGTTCAAAGGGAGCTGATGTCTGAATGGAAGCAACAGAAGCTGGTCCCAAAGAACCCCTCCTCCAGGAAACCAGGGAGAAGCTTCCCGAACAAAGACAGAAAGACTGCAGCAAAAGGCAATCAGGCAAACAGTTTGCTGAAGTATTTCAAACCCAGTTAGAGGGTAATTAATGAGGACATGTTATGTTCCTAGAAAAAAAACCTTACATTTCTTACTGTTAAGTTCTCATATGACGAATACAGAGAGTGAACAAAATATTAAAACACAAAGTCAATCTATAGCAGCCTTTGTTTTGGCAAAGCCTTTTCTTTTTGCGACACTACTGTAAATTAAAAAACAATTAGAAAAACACGACTACACAAAAGGAGGACCACGTTTCATAAAATGTTTAGGAAGCATGTTATTAAACTGCATCTAATTTGACAATAAAAACAGGATTGTGTAAAATAATATTACATTTTTAAATAATTAAATTAATAATCCAATAAATGCATTCACTTAGAATTTAAAGAAGTTTTGGATACAATATTATGATGTACAAATTGGCCGTATAGTTGCTGCCTGATTTCTTCACTCACACACAGCATAATAATGTGCTCTAACATTGCAGGGAAAGTTGAACATATCACAAAAATATTACATTAGATAATAATTGTTATAATTAGTTCAACTGAATTAGATCGATAAACTGATCAAGGATTAGGTGATTTAAATGATCCTTTGACAAAGACATACTCAAAAGTTTTACCTTGGCCAAGTTGCTGCTTTGGTTTTTGTTTTTAGTCTACCCCTGTGTACTAGTGTTAATATGCAGAGAAGTTAACCTAAAGTAAAAGTAATATGGATAAATTCAGGTTTCAGAACACTATTAACTGTCTGATATTGATATTAATTAAAAATTTATTGTTACAATGTTAATGCAATATTCATTTTTCAATTAATGTGTACATGTACAAAACAAAGAAAACAAAAAATATTCCAAAAAAACCTCAAAGGGTTTAAATTCAGTCTTCCGTTTGTTGTTTTTACATTGTTTATAGAAGTGGGATTACTTTGCTGAGCCTCTAGACGCGGGGCCTGTTGCTTGGTTGGGAGATTTAGACTGAAATCCATAGACACACATGCTATTTGTCGACAGGCAACACAATCCTGTGTTCAAAGAGCCTTTTTTTTTCCCCTCATGAGAAATACCAGAAATCTTAAGGTCTGTAAGCACAGCCCTACTTGGTTCTTTCTGGTTGAAACTCCTCCCTGGATCACATGTACGAAGGGGGAAAGGTTCAGGATGTACTACGTGCCATCACATCATGATAGTGAGTATTTTACTGAATTGGAACGAGCTGAGTGACCTCTGAATGGACGTCGGCACTTGCTGCAGATACGGTAGACTGGTCAGGTAAACTTAATTAGTTGTGTGATTTTCATTGTTTGTGTTATGTTTCTGAGGAAGGTTTGGCTGTGCTGCCTTTAAGTCTATGGATGTAATATTGTTTGACACTGAAGGGTTTTCACGTGTTTTAGCAGTCGGTTGATTATTTAGCCTGTCGTTATAATGCTGATTGCAAAGAATTCAATAACACGAGCCATGCACATATAGACTGTAGTAATGCACACTCTAAAATTTCACCTCCAAGTAGATCACTCTAGAAAACAAAAAATTAAATGAAATAAATGTTCAGGATTGTTTGTGCTCGTACAGGCATCTCTTATGTAACCAAATCTGATTTACTATGCTGCCAAAAAAATATTGCAGTGACCTGAGTGGCGTCATGCAGTACTGAGCTCATAGTCCTTTAAGTCAGTGAAAGAGGTTCTGTCTGCCAAACAGGCTGTGTTCTTCACTTGGAAAAGTAATAGAAAGCTCTGGAGAGACATTTGACCGCTCATGTGGAAGCCAGCTCCGGTCATGTGCTAGTCCCTCTCTGATCCTTCTGAGTGGGGAGTGACGATGTCCTGCTAAGTCTGTGTGATTCTCCCACAGTCTGAGACAGAAAACTGCAGATTAAGCAAGAGAATTTCACCTTTCATTTCTAGTTTAGCCACAAACAATGCTGGATTACCAACCAGAGGAGGCTGGTAACTACCTAGGGACCTCCAAAGCTGCACCATTATGGTTGTGGTTAAATTGTTTTCATTTATTTTCTTTTGAAGTCATCTTTTATGAAAATTGTTTCTAGTTTACGTTAAGACAAGACTTCAGACAAGTTAGTGTTATTCCATCAGCTTCAACCACTGATTGTTTATCAAAAATATTCTCTCTTCAAAAAGCAATTGTTTATTATATAAAATGTCAGAAATAGTATGAAGTGTATTATTTCCTAGTTAACATATTTAAAGATGTTCAGTATCATAGAAAACTAGAACTAACAAATATTTGCATTGAAGGAGATGATATCACTAATGTTTTATCAGTTTTACCTAAACAGTGACTTAAATGATGAATACGTTAAGAACAACTGATAATCCAGCTCTGGTTTACAGTATGTAGCCTAATCCTCTTGCAGTTATTCTCTAAACTTTCATGCTGTATGTAACTTTAGACCACCTTGACACTGTACTGTGAGTTTAACTGTGTGGCAGGCTGAGCACTCGGCTTCACAATGGCTGACTGGGACTATGACTATCTGATCAAGCTGCTGGCACTGGGGGACTCTGGGGTTGGGAAGACCACCTTCCTCTACAGGTACACTGACAACAAGTTCAACCGCAAGTTTACAACCACAGTGGGCATTGACTTCAGGGAAAAGAGAGTGGTGAGTGATAGCTGTTGGCTGCTCTCGTGCACATAAGCAAAGCCTCAAATGTCAACTCACCTGTTATTTAAAAAGCATTTTACCTTTGTGTTAGATGCCATGTGTGGTATTTGTCTTAAAGTATTTGCTTTGTGGTTTGGTCCAGATATACACAGGGACTGATGCTGATGGAGCGACGGAGAGGAACTTCAGAGTCCATCTGCAGCTCTGGGACACAGCAGGACAAGAGAGGTGATTCTAACCTTGTGTTCCATGTTATATTTTATGTTTTAGACATGTCTGTGTGTTTTGAATTTCATGTCTTGTTTTTGGAGACTATTAGTGGTAGTATCAAAACAACAAAGCCTGATTAACAGCACAATCTGAACTGAACTGAAATCTGAATTGAAACACTAAACTGTACACTATAATAAGTTACAGTATATGTGCTAGATTAATATAGTGGAGTAAAAAGTGCAATATTTCCGCCTAAAATACTACACATGCCATATATTGCTTGTATTATTCCACAAGAGGAATCTGCTGCTCTTTCTGAGATTTCTGGCAGTTTTTTTTTATTTTGTTTGTTTTGACTCAAGAGTCTGAGGAAAGATGTTGTATGTTGTACAAATTAAGGCAAACTTCTTATAATAGGATGTACAGATAACATTTGATTCTAATTGGTTTTAACTGGTTCCAAATACTCAAGTAAATAAAAGTACCCGAAGTCGTACTTAAAGGCAGTATTTTGTTACTTTCCACAACTGCTGAGCATCATCAGTTCAGTCTGGAGCGAACAATCGACCGACTGCTTCCGAGGCTAAGAATCTACACATCTGAGCTTCCGACTGACTTTGCAGAAGTTTTCCGTCTGTTGTCAGGTTCCGCAGCCTCACCACGGCTTTCTTCAGAGATGCCATGGGATTCCTGCTGATGTTCGACTTGACTAGTCAGCAAAGTTTCCTCAACGTCAGGAACTGGATGAGTATGTGTCATCGCAGTACCCTGCTCTGCCTGATCAAAGTCTTGCCAAGTTGTTTTTTGTCAGTCAGCATCAGCAATAACCCAGACAAAGGGAATTTTTAAACATTTTTGAGCAACTAATTGTATTACATTTGTTTAAATGACTTCCCCTGTGTTGGTTCAGGTCAGCTACAAGCCAACGCGTACTGTGATAGTCCAGATATAGTGCTGGTGGGCACCAAGGCAGACCTCCGAGATGCAAGGGATGTTAACACCAGACAAGCAAGAGATCTGGCAGACAGATATGGGTGAGTCAGTACATACATACTACACATTGTTAGTTTCAGGATACGTTAAAGGCACCATGTGAGACTATATGAAATGTAGTGGAGAGAAATATCAATCAAATTGTTTTGGCAGCTTCCACTATCTATCTGTACCTGCTCTTTCTCACAACCTGCAGTGGCAGACTTCCCCTAAAAACACGGAGTGAGCTTTAAAATCTTCCTTTATTCAATATATATATATAGTGTTTGTTGAAAATCATTCATTACATGCTGATATCAAAGGGAATTAATTTTAACTGCAGAAACCCCGAAAGAGCTTTGCACTGTTCCTACATTGCTTCTCTCACCACAGGATGGTGCTACTGCTCTGTTGTATGTGTAATGTTTCATTCTTTTTAAAAATCATTTTCAGGTTTGGAATAATGGTTGAAAAAAAACAAAGCACTGTGAGGATGTCACTTTAATTGTGACTATATTTCTTGCTATCCTCAGGTTTTTTTTACTGCAAAAATAATATTGATGTGAATATACTTCTACACTTTTATTTAAGTTATGTTTTGAACTCATGTACTTCTACCTTTACTTTAACCTATAGGTAAAATATCTGGATACTGTGTTCACTGCCTGAAACACTCTCCTCCTTCTCTTTCCTCAGTGTCCCCTACTTTGAGACAAGTGCATTGACGGGCGTTGACGTGGACCGAGCAGTGACCAGCCTGTTGGATCTGGTGATGAAGAGGATGGAGCAGAGCACGTACGGTGGCCATGGCTCTGAATCCAACGGTAGCCCCATTGCCAGCAATGAGGTGGAGGAGGCCCCGGTCAGGCGGAGGTGTGCCTGCTGATGTTACCACCACCAGCAGTTACTCTTTTGACATTAGCCAATCAGTGGCACTACATTTTCTGATGCTACTTTTCTCTGGAGCTTAACTGGAGTGACTGGGTACCTGTTTGATCAGATAGGAGACCATTTAAGACCGTAAAATCGACTAAAACATGATCCATAATTGAGAGCAGTAGAAATGGGCCTGTTTCAGTTAAAACAGCAGTACTATTACAGAGGAGTGACAGTGGGATGCAGCACTTTAACACCTGTATATACTGTATAACTGAGGTCTCATTTGCAAAGTAAGTAAACATTTTGTCTCGTCTGTGCTAGACGACTTATGAGACAGCTACAAAATGTTATAGTTAAAATGTTTCTGTATCTGATTGCTCATACTTAAATGAACTTAATTAAACATTTAAAATAGTGAACCCATCTGTCCATGTTATGCTGTATATTTGAGTCCAGGCTGCATTCAGTGGTGGAAAGTAACTTTGCTGAGTACATTTACTCAAGTGCTGTGATTAAACACAATTTTAAAGTACTATATATGAGTATTATTTTTAGTCCACTACATTTCAGAGGGAAACATTGTTTCATATTGTTTGGTTATATAACAGTATGTAGTTACTTCTCAGATTCAAATTATTATTAAATATAATCTCCAAATAAACTTATTGTGTATAAATGTAGCATAAAGGTACAGTGTGTAAGATTTACTGACATCTATTGGTGAAGTTGTAGATTGCAACCATCTGAATACCTCCCTCCCCTCTGCTTCCAACAATGACAGAGCCGATGTCCAAAAGGTCCAAAAGGTCCAAAAGGTACCACATCATAATCTACACTGCATCAAAAGCAATATATCAAGTAATAAGGTTACTTTATATAGTGTTATTTAATTTACTTAATGTATTTAAGATGTATTTTTCCATTCTGCTCCGGCTCCTTCTAAATCAGCACATCACACCGCTCTTTTAGATTAGATTAGATTAGACAAAATATATAAAGTAATTAAAATTAATACAGCAATAATTATTATTCAATAATGTGAAATACATTACTCTAAAAAAGACTCATTCTGCATAACAGGTATGTTTACTTTTAGTAATTTTAAGTATGAGAATACTTTTACTTAAGTAATATTGGAAAATCAGGACTACAATGTCGTATTACTACATTTACTTACACAAAACATCAGAGTGCTTCTTTCGCCACTATTTTTTTATTCATTGGTTATATCATTTTAATAATTAAATACTGTAATTATCGTACTGTACCATTGTAATGTCATTATTTGAATTAATTAATCATGGAAAAGGTATTAAATTGGGCTGGTTGTGATTCTGCAATAAAGAAAATTATCATCCTCCAACTGGTCATATGAGAGAAAAATACAGTTTTTATTTGACACATTGAGGCATTGATGGAAGAAATATGCAGGCACATAACATATATGTATCATGGAGTATAATCAAAAAACATTTAAGACATTTAAGGTTATTGTTTTTGTTTGAACAACCAAGATAGCACAGTCTCTCACATGATTTGTGACGTTTATGCAGCATGTATACATAAGCAGACAAGCTTTTTTTTAAGCATTATGGAACAAAGTTGCCATGCAGATCGAACACAAGTACAAGAATGTTAAAGGGTTGTTGGAACACATCCTGTATAGCGTTAAATTCGGAATAAAGACATTTTATGTTACGTATGCCACTGTCTGGTCATTTAAATGTAGCGCACAAAAAAGCTATACTATTACTCTGACTGGAATTACAATCCTTACAGACTTTGTTAGTGTCATTATCATTTGCACACGTTTTACACATGGATTTTCAGAAACTCTTTGGAGAAGCACAATGTCCTTTACTCATGCCAACATACAACAGGACATTCATGGAGTCACTGGTCATTTTTGTGCCACAAAATGTTTTATTTAACTTTACATTCTACAGTGAAAAAGCATATTCAGTTTCTTCCACGATAATACTGTTGTACATATTCCAAAAACCCAAATCAATCTGCTGATCTCCTTTCAACACGTGGCCTTTGGTTTACCCACAAAACTATAGAAATTACTCCTAAATATACACGTCTATGACAACAGCGGCCTAAAATTCAAACCTTTTCATCAGATATGTGTTTTCATGGCTGTTGTGGTGAATGCACTGTGATTTGGAGACATGAAATCTGAAATGTTCATCTTTGATCACAGAAACAGACAAAAAAAAAAAAAGCTTTTGCTTTTACAAATGCTTGCCACGCTAAATCTGAATGAGCAGAAAAGCACACACTACATCTGCTAAGTGTGAATGACTGCATCGCTCTGTGTATTAGACCTCAGCTTAAGCCAGAATTTGTAACAAGGAGCACATGTTGGAGAGTCATGGGATGGTCATGTGGCCAGTCGTCCTCCACCCTCATACCTACAGTACCAGCCTGCTGCAGTCTTTCACCATAGAGTGGATTGTTTGAGATAACCCAAGTTTAGCTACAATTATAAAAATTAAATTAAATTAAAATTAAGCTTGTTCATTTTTAAGCTTATCTGTAGAGATTTGGTCCCATGTGGAATACAGAAGTAGGGTTTGTCCCCCATACAAAGACAACGGACATCAGGAATACAAACAATAGCAAAGAACTAAATCTTGCCCTCAAAACAATTTTCAAAAACGTTGTGTAAAACTAGCCTAAAATATTTGTTAGTGCCTCACATGCAATGTCACTTAAATGGATCATGCTCTTTATACAAGATGCAGTAATATATAACATCCATGTTTCTATGTCACAAATATTGTAATCGATGTCTACATTATAAATAAGTAACTTTCTGCCAGTCAACAAAAGCTATAGATTAAAAAAAAGATTCTTATTGTGAATATTTTTTGTATTTGAAATAGTGGTAAACCTCAAGATCAGTTGTTGGTGGATATTAAATAAGTGAAGAAAGTGTGTTCAAAATGTTTTCTGATGTTTTTAGCCACGCTAGCACAGTGATATGGGTCACAAGATTTCATTGATCCAATTTGCAGATGTTTATAAGTGCCAACTACAGTTTGTGTTAACTCGGTGGAGGTTTAACTATCACTAAACTCAAACTGGGTTTACCACAAAACTAATAAACGTTGGTTATTTACGCCTGCCAAACAGCTGGGTGTAACTGTAGCTAATGAAACTATGTGACCTGAAGGAGAAAACAGTGAATTCAAATGACACTTCAAACTGTAATAATTCACTTTTCATAAAACAAACATATGTAGGCTCTTTCTCCATGTATACAAAAGTACTTTTACAAAGGACTGGCAGTTACTTTACCCCCTAAAACATATTTGGGTGGTATGTTACTTCTTAAAAAAGTCTGGCTAATATAATAATTTTGACAGTTTCATGTATACGTTCAGCAGCCAGATAGCTTAGCATGAAACAGCCAAACAGCTAGACAGACTCCAGCAACCAGAACCTCTAATATCATAAATTAATTAAACTTATATCTGACAAAATATTTAAAATAAGGGATTTTGCAGTCCTAGTAACAGATTTGGCAAATTGCTATTTTATATGAGAAAAACATGATCCTTTGACCAGTTGCAAGCTGCAATAATTTTATATCATTCTTTAGCAATTTAATGAATCAATTTTAAACGCAAGATGTCATGAAATAGAGTAGCACCTGGGGCAACATGTTACAAATGAATTTGTTAAAATCATGCTAATGTTGAAGAATAAGGCAGGTGACTTGGCATGAATCAAGGAGTCTGATTTTGCTTATTTGTCTGGACAACAGACTATATAAATTATTATGCTGCAGAGCAGTTTATTTATAAAATACGATGCCATATTTTTCAAAACAAAGAAACATGTCACCCAGTCGAATGGGTGGAGAGAAACAGTGGAGCTCTACAGCACAGATTAATACAGTAAATTAAACCAGATTGTAGATTCTCGGATCCTAGGTAAGTAGACACTTCATTGTTGGTTTTAAATTACTGATGATTAAAAATAAAGAAAATCACCAAACTCATCCTTCAACTCCAGAAAAGCAGTTGAAAGTGTTAAGCAATATTTTAGGTTTTTCATTTGGTCTTTTTCAGCGATAACCTAAGCTCTATGACTTTAACGTAGCTGCTAGCGTGGCTATAGTCGTGTAGTCTTGTTGGAACCTAATGTAGGCTAATAAAACGTTTCTAAATTTTGTATCGTAATGAAAACATATATTTTCTGTCCATGAATTTATGGCTTATTGTTGGAATGTTGGTTGTTATTCCAAAAATTTGAATCTCAACAAAGTTTGAAGAGGACAGTCACACTGTCTACAGAGAATAAAAGACACACAAGTATATTATATATACATAGAGTACAGTCTTGTAAACAAATACCATCTTCCAAAGCAGTGCAGATTGTCTGACACCTCGTGGGGGGGAAGGCTTGAACTGCACCTCTCTTGAGGCGTTGAATCTGATTTACAAAAAAACACTGATCTAACTCCTTCCCTGAGATTAGGCAGTGATTTCAGTGTACACAATCAGTATACTGTTGTAAAAGGCGATTGATCGATCAATAGTGTATTAAACCGAGCTGGAAGATTTAACTATTTGTGTTTCCACAACTGAATTCCCTGCGGACTCCAGTTAAAATAGACATTTGTTCCGCTTGAGCTGTTAAGCCACAGCCATGCAAAAATGGAAGCAACTGAGCAGCATGAAAGTCCTAATTGTAGTACTGAGCACAATAGTATACTCAGTGGGTGTGTGATTTACATCCTGAGGGAGCCTGACATCTTCATGTGAAATTACAGTGAGCTCTTAGTGTGTTACTAGAATGAGGGTGTCTTAACTTAATAAAACATTTATCATGCGTCACAACGTAAGTTTGAACTGAGCTGATGGATCTGGATGACCGTCATATCTTAAACCATCCGACAAGCATTGAAAGTCTAAGCAGTGCAGTGCGACAGGCTGAGTTTGGTCACACCTTCCCTGTGCAGCTTGTAGAGCAGCTTGAACTCGCTGGGAAGCTGGTGGGTCTCCTGCCACTTGGTGGTGAATTTGGTCCCCTTCTTGTCATAGTAGTGGTAAGGCAGATCCTTGCCTGTGTTGGGGTCCCAGCCGAAGGGCCAGAAGCCATAAAGATGGATCTCATCACACATGGCAAAGGCCAGCGTGTACATGAGAATTCCCGTACTGAGACGTTTGGGAGAGAGGTTTTTAGTTTTCCAGTATCTGTGAAGAAAGTCAAATGTTAGGTGGTCAAAAGCAGAAATCAAATCCAAGCATCTCTTGTTTTTCTTAAGTGCATAACACGATTTTCCTTCATCAGCTTTAGCCCACCATAATCTCACTTCCCTTTTGATTTTATGTTCTCACGCTTGTTTGCTAATTTTTCAAGTAATTTAATGTATGAGGTTTTACAGTTATCGCTGTCCTCGGGGCTGCAGAAATTATTTTAGAAATATTAATGTCATGTGTCTAACCCTCAGCTTCCTGCATAATTATAGAAAGCCAAAACAACAAGTAATAAAACCCTCATTCATCCTACTGACATTTATATCTACACTAATAACCAAAACCCAGCCTTAGAATGGATCCTTTCTCAACAGTATTTTGTTTTCCACGAATAGAACTAGAAACCACTAATGTGGGGGATTTCTCCAATAAAATAAAATTAAAAAGTTGTTTTTTCTGAAAAAAAAGAAAAACTGTGGAAGAAAAGCTGTTATTTCTCTTAGGATTTATCTTGTTTGTCCAACATAAAAGGTGTCAATGTGCTTACAGCTTGTTTCTGCTATGGAAGATTATGTTTAGCTGTCAGTGATATTTTCCAGGACTGTCCTTTATAGATCTTGGTACAATATTGTACCAAAACTTTTTTAGTACCTAAATGTGCCTGCAGCATTAAGAATCAATTTGTTAATAAAATTTGTTGATAAAATGGTGAGATTTTTACATACACTCCTTGCATTGAATATAATTGTATACAGTTTATTATTATTATGTCTATTTCTATTTTTGTAACATACTGCCACCATGTGTATATACTATTCAAACTAAATTCTCCTTTCGTTCATTTTAACTCCCTAATACTTGGTAAACACATTTTATATAATCATATGTCGCACCATTGTAGCCTCTTGTGAGATAACAATAAAAATCCTTGTACTCTTGTATATTCCTCCATAAATGCCAATAATGTGACTACAGTGTCCTCAAGAGTAGCTACAGGCCTGATTACATGTTTCTATTCACATTGTTGGGTCATTTCAGTCGTGCAAACATTTTTTAGTCAGATCTTACTTGTTGACATCATGCATGATGTTTCCTGGCCAGGCCAACTCAACCTTCAGCTGACCCTTGTGCTCCACAAAGAAGTCCACCAGGGTCCTGGTTACCGTGGCTGAGGTATGGAGGAAGAAGGCTGGGATCCACAGGATGGCTCCCTCCAGCTTCTTCAGGTTGAGGAAGAAATTATTCCTGTCTTGAATGGTCAGCAGGTTATTGTAGTACCTCTCCAAGATGCTGGGGTTAAAGGTGGTCAGGTTGGTCTTCTTGCCCACGTCCTTGGAGTAGACGTCGGTCGGGGCAAAGTTGCAACGGAAGACAAAGTCGGCCTGGTCGATCTCTGGGCCACAGTGGCTGCCTGTGAGGATGCCGCTGTTACCCACCACCGCACACATACTGTAGTGCTTGTTGAGGATAGGAGAGATGTCTGGAAGCAAGGATTTGAAGTTGTTGCTGATGGAGAAAACATATTTGTGGCTGGAGTAGTCAAAGTGCATCAGCTGGCCAACGTGCACACTGTTCTTCGTTAGAGAGAAGTTGTTGGGAATGTCGATGTAATTGAAGATGTCTTTCCTGAAAAAAGAAAAACACTAGAACGTTTTAAGTCGTATTTATGTAACACACCGTCTGAACTATTTAATATGGCTTTTGTTGATTTTGTTTTCAACATCACCCAACTATTACATCAATTTAAATTGACTACCGCAGCCTCTGTAAATAAAAATCATGATTCATAAAGTGCAAAGTTATACTGTGCAATTTCTATTGACTAAGTTGAAGTGATTACTAGATTATGTGATTAGTCAAGGCACAGAAATCTAATATTTATACAACAGATTTATCACTTAAGACGATTTTCAATTAATTTTCATATTTGACAGTTTAAAGCCGGTGGTTAACAAAACAAGCAATATGAAGATCTTGCCTGTGCTGATAAAAAGCAGTCTTGTTGAACTTCCATTTTGATGGTTTTCCTTGGAGTTCCTCGTTTAGGGCATTGGTCAAGGGTATGAAGGAAGGGTCCAGAAAATTCATGGCAAACTGAGACCTGATAACAACAATGATAAGACAAATGACATGCTGAGTCATCATTATGTGACAAATGTAAACAAACTGAAGAGTCATGTTTGTCTCTTGTCTCGTTCTTGATTATTGGCTGCTATGACAATACAATGTTCTATAAACTGGTCATTAATGTTAACAAGACAGATACTGGTAAACCAGAAATGTCCAAATTCACTGTGGTGTTTCATTATTCAAATGTAGGAAGGCAGTTTAATGAAATGCCCTTCCTCGGAGAAACTAACAATATTGCTATATAAGAGCAGGAGTGTCCTCTTCATCTTCTTTCGGCTGCTCCCTTTAGTGTTCACCACGGCGGATTATCCATCTGCATCTCTCTCCGTTCTCTGCCTCTTCCTCTGTCACACCAAGCTCTCTCGTGTCCTCCTTCACCACATCCATGAAGCTCCTCTTTGGTCGTCCCTGACTCCTCCTGTCTGGAAGCTCCAACCTCAGGATTCTTATCCCAATACACTCCACATCCCTCCCCTGCCCATGCCCAGACCACCTAAGTCTCGACTCCGTCTCGTTGTCTCCCAACCAGTTCCTGTGAATCACATTTCTAATCCTGTCCATCCTCGTCACTCAGAGTGAAAATCTCAGCATTTTCAAACCTGCCACCTGCAGCGTCGCTTCCTCATCACCATCTTGTAAACCTTTCCATTCATTTTTGCAGATGCCCTTATATCACAATTCATTCCTGACAGCATTCTCCACCCTGCCTGTACACTCCTCCTCACTTGTCTACCACACTCACCATTACTCACCCTTTGTATCTCAACTCATCCACCTCCACCACCTCTACTCTTGCAACTATACAATTCAGCCACCGTCTCACTGATTTTTCTCTCTTGC
>OMLM01012487.1:56844-67813 GCA_900302695.1 Helostoma temminkii
GTGATGAAAGAAGCCAAAGGTCAAGATAAAAATGGTCCGTCTTTTTGTATTTATTTTTTTTTCTTTCCAATCTTTTGTTCTTCTGTTATGTTCTCCGTCATATCTGAATAACTATATATACAAATAAAACTATATATATATAATTGCTACAATTACAATTGTAATGTGAAGTTAAATTAGTTAGTAAGTTACCATGTTATTTATAAGAAACAGTAAATAATCTCTATAGATGTCACTTTTAAGGTGGACTGAATAATCCCACTAAACAGACGTGAGGAGAAATAACGATCTTATTTCATCACACCACTGTAGCTACATGGTTGCAAACGGGTTAATGAGACTAATCTGCTCAAAAATGGATTAAACAGAAGTTAATATTGACATTATCTAGCGTTATTTTAGGTAAGCTTTAAATCTAAACGTCTGCTGAACACAAAATAACTAGGTCACCTGTCAGACACAACAAGAATATTATTGCACATTTCAAAGAAGACTGAACTCACAGATGTGCACTCAAACTTTAACGTCTCGTCAAATAATGAAGTTTAACTAAGCGACATAATCCAGAAATGCCCAAAAAAAAAGCGGCGCAAACACACATACCGTTAAGCTAGCGGTAATGCTAATTAATGTAGCTAACCAGTTAGCTAGCCTAAATCAACAAACCGTTACATTACCTTGCCCAGAAGCCGCCGTCCTGCAGGATAATAACGCTGCTGCAGCTAAATTACACTTCTCAGATCTTCATGTTTCCATTTTGATTATGATCCTGGGCAGCAACTGTTAAAAACAATATCCTTGAATCCTACTCACAAACACAGGGTACGCCCTGAATCAACAAACAGAGACCTCCCTGTAAACTACAACGACCATCATGCACCGCTGGGAACGTCTTGCTTTGCGTGTTTGCGTCACAAAACGTTTCAGAAAAGCGGTTGTTGACAAATTGTTTCAAAGTGTTGGCGCTAATGTTATCCGCTTTAAAAGGGAGTAAATGAGACGAGCAGCTTTTGCTTTCACGACCAAAATAGCCGGGGTGACAATGTTATCAAACGATTGCTGCCAAAATGGATTATTATCGACGATATAAGGATAGCTAGCTCGAATTTGCGTTAGTTAGGGATGCTGTTTCCATGGTGATATAACTTTACGTTTAAAGCTAACAACAACTTGCTAGCTTGCTAACAGATAACAGTATCGGTTATTTTGTAGAACATACAACCTGAACATTACTAGATAAAGTTATACATATAAGGTTTTGTTGTTAATGTCTAGAGATACATTATGTCATCGGGTTTACAGTCGGAGCACCAGAATTTTGGACTTTTCAGCAATAACGGCGCTAACGTTTTACATTTCGAATCTCCACCAAATCATTCAAAACTAAAGCAAATAGCAGGTAAGCTAGCGTTAACTCATGCTTAAATTAAGGAGCTCATCCGTTTGCCCGTCTGCTAATTTGTTTAGTAGTGTATTTAGGTAACTTTTTGTTGACTTGCTGTGCCCACAAGTAAAACGTGAATTGCCCTCTTTCTCTTTCACTTTACAGAAGCCCATGACAGCACTGTGCGACTGAGATTCAACAGTATGACGCTGGATGAGCTGAGGTAACGTCACTTATCCAGACTCATTACTTTAAACAGTATTTAGCAAAGGTTTTTCAAATTAGATTTATTTGTGGATCCACAAAATCAATGAAAAGACTAATATTTTGTTAAAGCAACCTTTATTCATGCATATACCATACAGATCGAAAAAGAATTAAATAAAACATTAAAAATCACATAATTTCGATTAACCTAACTACAGCATTTTTTCTGACCACACCAAATCATAATACATATCATTACACTGCATGCAATGGCTAGTCTTTACACATATCATTGTTATTATTTGATAGCTTATCACCATAGGGTTGATGCCAATAAAAGCTTGGACACAGGTAAAGAGACAGGTGATTCTGGGAAGCTGGAACAGACTGTTCTGCCCTTTTTATGTCTTCCTATTATTTTTCTTTATGTTAATGTAGCTGGTAAATATTAGCAAGGCAGTGAGGAGAGGGTAAACAGCAATTTAGGTTATGTTTTTGTGTAGCTGAACAGGTAATACTGACTGCTATTTTAGTCACTGCATGTACCATGATTGTGTCATTGAAATCAATGGATATAAGATTTCTTGACTGCCGGCTGAGGCTAAGTCTTAGCAAATATAAATTTCTGGTCAGTTTATCCCTTTGAGCGCTATAAAAAACTATTATTACTATTTATTAAGGACTCTATAATATGGTTTTGAGCTGTAGCAAGACAGACATAAAATACGTCACACACAAAGAGACACTTAAAGCCAAAAAATAAATATCCACATCAGAATATTTAGATAACAAATGAATGAAAAAGTGGTGGCCCAAGTAATTTTTTGAAAAATACTTTTTATTTCATAGTGAAGAGCTTGACAGGCGAACCAAGGAAACTCAAAAACTGCAAGAGGAGGTGGAAAATGCAACCAAAGAAGCACTGGCGAGGTTTGGCTGTACATCCATTCCAAACAACTCACCTGAACAAAGCTGCCACAACCACAGGTTTAATGTCTGTGAGTACAAGCAGCATTAGTGAAGATTCTGTTTAACAGCAGTGTGAGAGATGTTTTGTGTTAACAAAAGATTTAGATATTTCTGTTTTTACATCCATATTAAGATGCAGTTACTGAAAGTGGTGGACCTGAAGGTACAGCTTAAATACTGTATTAAATTATTTGTTTTTAGAAAAGTTTGAATCAAAATATTGGAGAAAAGAACTGATAAAAAGCAAAAGCTTATGTAATGTTTGTGGAAACGCATTTTAACATATAACAGCATATGCAGTGTATATGTTTAGCTTCTTTTGGTCTTTTGGCAGATGACCCGTCTGTGGACACCGTTATTTCAACTCAAAAGCAGGAAGTGACTGAGCCCCGGGTCTGTGGCCAAGATAGTTTAAATGAAGCAGTGGAACAAAGTGATACTAGCTGTCCTGGAAAGGACGTGTTAGATAATGCAATGGATATTTGCATTCAACAGCTGTCTGACGTGCAGCTCAATGAGGTTTATACTTTTATTGCAGACATAAACCTTAGCAGTTTGTTGGTATCTGAATTGGTCTGTATAATGAATTTTCTACCTTCTCAAACCCAGACACATGATCAACCTGAACGAGAGACATTCAGTTTTGACAAAGCTATTGTGAACCTTCAGACTGAGCTGCAAAAAGTACAGTTGGAGAAGAACATCCAGTCTGACCTCAGGTGAACACACCAGATACAAATTTACCTCTGTGACAAAAATGTTTAAAATTACTTTGACCCACAGATCTTTTTATTTGTAGATTGAAGGATTCGAGGAAACACGTTGATCAGATGGAAAAGATGCTGTGCATATTGGAAGAGCTCCAAAATATTAAAAGGGCTGCGGACCAGAAGCTGCAGGAGACAGAAGATGAGGCGCTGCCACATTACAGAAAAGTAGAAACACTGGAACAGGATGTAAAGTATATGTATTCTTCACTGTTATGTCATGAAATGAAGCGTGGCAGCGGCGCCATCACCAGTCCGAACATTGACACAGCTTCAAATCAAGCTGCTAAGCTAGCTGATGATTTTAAGCTACAGGAGACAGTTGTTTTGGTGAGTCCTACGAGTTGGTTATGGATTAAAATCAATGTATATATTATACTTTTTCTTCTTTTATATGTGATTTTATTTCTTCTGTTTTAATAGCAGCCAGTAGAGCATCTGGAGATTGAAGAGAGCAGTCAAATAAATAAGCAAAAAGAAAGGTAACACAGCCTGATGTAGAAATGAACTGATTAGTTTATTATTTGATTATTTAATTGGCAGAAAATTGAAAGCCAGATGCTGGTAGGTTTAGGCTACTACTAGGTATGCTACTTTCTTTGTCAAATATGATAACTACAAATAGAGCTTAAGCAATTAGTTGATTAATAGATGCAGAAAAAAAATTCTTTATGACTTGTTTATTTTATGGATTTGTAATGCAAGAAACCTACCAGTTTTAGCTTCTAAATTGTGATAGTCTTTAATTTTGTTTGTTGTCCCAGGAATATAATAATATTATTACTAATAATAGTGATATACTTTGGAAAATTGTTGTTGGACAGTTACACTTATGTGTTTCCACATCAATCCTCAGTTTAACCAAAACAATCATAAATATGTTACTTAGCATTATTTTAATATTTCTCTTGCACATTTATAATATTGTTTTATTAATTATATTTTCTTTGACATATATGTCATGTAGGAGTTTTAATAATTTTGGTTTGTTTTGGTAAACAAACCAGAACATTAAGTGTATTCACAGAAGTATTAAGCTTCAGTGAGAGAGAATAGTATGTTGTCATACTACTAGCTGCCTATCTTCTTCAACTCTTGTATGCTTATTTAACGCACTCCAGTATACCAAAAAATTTTTTTTAAAATGTCAAAAACGTAAAACGGCATAGTGTATCTGCAAGAGCGGTGTTTGTAAACACTCTCCTCATTGCTTTGTTGTAGCATGGAACAGCTAATTGCAAGTCTCGGCCAGGAGATGACGCTGTTGACTGACATGCTGAGCTCGTCAAAGAACAACAGCGTCAGCTTAAGCACAAAGTTAGAGCTACTAAAGTAAGTGATGTTCCCAGATAATTTCAAGCCTGTTTGATCTGAGATAATTTACCATTTAAGACACCAATGTAAAAGATTAATGTGAAACTTCTGAATAACTGAATCTGTGTCAAAAATCAATAATTTATCTGCCCAGGAAGCTTGCAGAGAGACAGACGTCACTGCACCAGTGTCAGGTCAGTGACCTTGAGTCAGTCCTCTCCAGCCATAAAGATAAGGTAAGAAAGGAGGAACAATAATATTATGAGCAGTAATGTAAGCGGTCAGGTACTGAGGCTGCTGAATATTAATATTAACCAGTCATACTTATCAATGTGGATTTACAGTTTGGTACGACCAAAGTGGGCTTAAGATAAAACAATCATAACAGCCGCCATGTGACCTTGACATGATTGTGGTGATGTTATAAAGTACTGCTCGTTGTGTATTTAAACACTTTGAATGTCTCAAAAAGTTGTGAGCTTGGTGGCTGTTGTCATTATTGTCATTTACACACCCTTCTTACCTACATATATATTTAGAAGTGAGTTTAGATGATGATAGGATGCTACATAATCATGTTACCAGAATAGTTGGATGTGGAAAAGCAAAACTAATGAAAAGATTTGTTTTGGTAACAAAAGCAGATATATTTTTTATGCCAGTACAAAAAGTTCATTTGGTTTGTGATTGTGATTTGTTATAGATTTTGTGTCTGGAGCAGCAGCTTATTCAGGCTCAGTCTGAGCTGGTGGACGTCCAAACAGAGCGAGAGCGATCTTTACAACAGGCAGAGGAGCTTCAGTCCCAGCTTGACCAACTTAAGGTGCTTCAACAAACCACAAATGTGAAACAGCGTTTTTGTCTCTTTCTGTTATCATACTCATATAGACGCATGTTTACATACAGAAAGAGAGCACTGTGGAAAGTGGGAAAGAGTCATGTTGACATTGAATGATGTCATTTAAATGATGCTTAAGTTATGTGTTGACAGAGCGACTATTACACACCACACCACCTGTTGAGGTGTGTAATCTGCTGGTAAAATACCCAAAGATGCTGGTGGGCAGAATGAAAGATGATTGCCAGGTTCAGGTGGATGATCTATTTACAGAATAGACAAAACAAAGTTGCAATACAAAATACCGCGTTGTGATGGGTTCAGAAATAGCAATGGTCGTCATTGTAGAGCATGCTTGGTCAGTCAGCCATGCAGCAATAACAAGATGAATGTCAAGCCAGTTTCTCTCCAATTATTTATATATCATATTTCTTACACTGACAAAAAGTATTACTTTTCCTTTATAGTTTAGTATAGTCAGCTCACTGGGCCTCTGCTTTATCCTCCAGGGGTGCAGTGAGCAGCAACAGTGTGAGCTCCAGGTGGAGGCGAATGCCCTGAGAGAACAGCTGGAGGTGACCAGGGAGCAGCTTCGTAGAGGTGGGGAGGAGAAAACCTGCTTACAGGCCTTGCTTGAACGAAGAGTCCAGGAGGAGAGGGAATATTACGAACTCCTGCGGAAGAAAGACGAGGAGCTCCAGCTGAGGCAGCAAGAAAACCAGGAGGTAATGAACTGTGTGTGAGGGGGTACTCGGTCTGGAGAGATCATGCATCATAAATTATACTTTTTTCCAGCACGTTTTTAGGTTGGAAGAGGTTCGGAACCAGTGCCAGACTCTGCAAGCAGAAGGGGAGATGCTAAGGCTGAAACTGGACGACAAAGAGAAGATGATAAATATTCTGAGATTACAGAGTGAGAGCAGCTTCCTGATGAAAGAGCAGCACAACTACACCATTGAAAACTTACACCAGGAGAACAGCCTCCTCAGCAACCAGCTAAACCAGCATAAGCTGGACATTCAGCATCTTAGGGTCAGGACCATGTCAGAAAAGTCACAACAGGCCAAAGCCTTGAAACTTTTTTTCTGAGTAACTTTCACATTTGAACCTTCATCATTACAAAACCTCAATCTTTCCTTCCTTGTGTGCCATCAGGCTGAGCTAGACCAGCACAGATCAGACATGGGTGCTGCAGAGGAGGAGAAACGGCAGTTACAGGCTTATGTAGCCGAACAAAGTCGGCAAGTCCAGGAGGAGACTCAGGAGAAACAGCAGCTCATCACCCAGCTGGAGGTCCAACGCATGCAGTTACTCAATCTCACAAGTGAGCTGAGCAAAACACTAACCATCATATAAACAGTATCATGCTTCTGGTAAACTGTAATTTCCTCATTGTAATAATGAATAAACAACTTATAAGTTGCAAGTTATACTTTAGAGCCACTGATCAACAGTAAAACACACAATGATATTTGTATCTGCCAGTATCTAACGGCACAACATGACAACCTTATAAAGATTAGATGCACTTTGCCTCACAAATACATATATAAACATTTTATACAAATATAAACACAAAACAATGTCTACATTTCTCAATTAAAACATAGTTTTGAAGTCAAGTAGTCATCACAACCTATAGGTCCCGTACTACCTGTGAACTGCTTGCAGCAACTTCTTCATTCACCAAGAATTATAACTCCCTACAGAGTTGTTTCTAGAAAGAGTTCAGCTCTCCTGTTTCTTTGCCAAATCAAATCATCTTCTTGTCCTGCTGTGTTAAAAAAACAAAGAGCCATATTTGGTATGTTTTCATTGTCAACCAAGCCCTTCCATTGTTGAGTGTGTGTCTCTCTGTGGATATAATATATGTATTTGTGTGGGCACGATTTCAGAGGAGCACAAGGAGCTGCAAAGGCTGCACAGCTGTAAGACAGAGGAGCACGAGGGTGTAGTGCTGGATCTTCAGAGTCAGCTGAGGAACACCCATGATGAGCTGGACCAAGTCAGAACCACCCTGAGGACCCTGGAAGGCTCTGATGGACATGGTTAGATCCACATCATTATTTATACTGAGACTTGATTAAAAGACCTTATGTACAAAGAAAGGTCAGAGAAAATTCCTCTGATTAAATCCAGCCTTTGATCAAAAGGACAGATAACAGTGATTTATTTGGATCTTAATGAAATCTAGGAATGTTATTAGAGTTCAGTGAAATTGCAAATATTATATATTTTCCTCTGCTGCGAGCCAGTCTGACAGATGTAATCTGATGTGTAACCATGAACATTATGTACTTAATATGTGCAAGGCTAAAATGTCTTAAATAAAATTCCTCTGATGTATGTTCATGTTCATTATGTTCTTTTTGCTGTAATTATATCTCAATATCTTTCTTTGTGTCACTTTGTCTTCTGGGTTTGTCTCCACCTCAGGCCTCCAAGTAGCCCTGGGCATGCAGAAGGAGCTCACTGCCAGAAGAGAGCAGGTTGACACGCTGCGGGTCAAAATCCACAATCTAGAAGAAGCAATAGAGAAACTGTACCAGGTGAAAAGCATTATGTTTTTGACATGTTTACTGTATTTGTGCAATTTTATTTTTCCATCCACTTCACAATAATGATGCAAAAATCATTAAGGCAACTATAAGTCAGCAGAAAAGTGCATTGGATGGATTTTTACTCGAGCATCTTGTATTATTTATGATACATGGACAGACAGGTTCACTTGATGGAGAACCTAATGTCTCACAAAAGTAAATGCTGCTAACTTTCCAGCATTTTATTATGATTATTGACATATGCAAATTGACTTCAATTGACCCAGTTTATGCACATCAGTAGCAGACCTGCTATTATCAAGTCTTTTTAATTATTTTGAAAGCTTTTCTGTTGTTACTTTGGCACTAAAACGCCTTAACTCATTCCCAAGTACATTGAATCTTGAATATAAACATTTGCTTAATTTGTCTTTGTTCTCCTTGTCCAGGAAAAGCACTACCAGGACCTGGAGAACCAGCGTCAGCTCCAGGAAAACACCATCATCCGGGAGGAGAAGAGACAACTTGCCAATGAGCTTGAGACCCTTCGTTCCAAAGACCAACAATTAAGGGAAAGAATTAGTGAGCTGGAGGCAATTCTTCACAAGGTGATATTAATTTACATTTTATTTTATTTTAATACAAAACATATGGCTGTTAGAGAAACTTGGATAAGATGCTGACAGGATGAAATGTATGCTTCAAATCAAAACAGTACAGACAGTATAATAAAAAAAGTCTCTCTTCAGCAACAAAGAATGCAAAACATCTTTTGCATTTCATTCTCCAGTGTCTCTCTCCCCTCATTAACTGTAATTACTTTGCTGTCTGTTGGCAAGTATGTAGTTAGCAAAGCTCAAAAACTGGGATGATGTTCAGGAATTGTTGTATAACAGAAATATTAACTTTTTTCATTCATCATTACTACAATTACATTTTTTTGCTGTTATTTCTTCCCCAAACTGTTATCTGTCTATGGAACAAAGCAAGAATTTGTGTTATTCAGATAAATAACATATTCAGATAAACAAAAGAGCCCTATCAGTTCTGTTTTGTCTCATTTCTCTGTTACTGTTCCATGTGCTCTGTATCTTCCCAAAGATGTCAGAGAGCTTTGCAAACTGTCAAGATTTCATCCAGCTGCAGGAGCAGGAGTTTTTCCGTCTGAAACTCCAACATGCCCTGGACCTGAAGGTACAATGCAAAGAGTATATTTGTAAGAGGTAACGGGTTCTATAACGATATAAATATCTTCTCCTCCTGCGTGTTGTGTTGTTGTTTCTTCATCTGATGAGATTTACTGTACAAGTTAAATTCTTAAGGTAAATGAGCACTATTTAAAAAAATGTGAGTTATAACCAGTTTTATTGCTTTTTGTAGGAGCTCCAAGGTAAACATTTGCACACAGCTTTGAATAAACCTACACCTGTCCCAGGCTCCTCGACCTCGCCTGCAGTCACTTCTCCGCCCTCCTTCCAGCGCTCCTCTAACACTCAAACCAAGGTACAATCAGAAACCTCCTGGATTGCATCAACTCCTACGCTTCCAATCCATCAAGTACGACCTCAGCACATCTACTCATCCTTTAACTAACAAATACGCACATGCAGTATTACATTCCTGAGGCAAAAAGAGAAAGCAGAATGTAATTTATTTAATGCTGCACTGAAAATGCTTTGATTTGTTTAATCTTATTGTGCCAAATTGGTAATACACTGTTATACCGTTGTATATGTTTTTATTGTTGCTATTTGATTATTTTATATTGTCCTATATTGCCAGTCTCTCCAGTTATTTATAATGCTGACCTTACCACAGAATTAAATTGACGTAACAATTCTCTCATCTCCTTCTTTGGCTGCTGAAGAGGCAGCAGGATGACCCCGCACAGGAGCTCAGGTCTGTGGTCAGAGAGCTGCAAGGAGTGATCTCAGAGAACTGCAGACCACACAAGGATAACAGCGCTATTGACAGCAGCTTTCCCAGGAGGAGGTCTGCACCGGAGAGAGTGCACAGCACCGCATTGTACGCCTGACTCCACTCCCACACACTGGAAGGATTAGCTTCATTCTTAGGCTAGCTTAGGTCACATATGAAAATCATGTGATTAAACTAAGTGAGTGGGAAGCCATTATAGTGGAGGAGGGTGGTCCATAAATGGTTTTAGTGACCACTTCACTGCTTGTGCTGTAATGTACAGTAGAAGTAGTTGATATCATATGGTTTACATGTTCCTCTGTGTCTTATCTGCTAGAAAATGTGATATGTTTAATGTAGCTGTGTATATTCTGATATTTCCAGCAGCACTGACGAGATCAAAGACGTAAAAACTGAGTCCAGATTGAGAAGAAAAACCTGCGGCAGGTACGGAGAGCAGTAAAACGTGACCAGCTCAGTGTCATCCCTTTTGTTTGATTGCTTTGAATAGTCACATCATCTACACGTGACCTCTGACCTCTCATGCAACATGCAAGATACTGCAAAGTGCTACAGGCTGTGATGTCATGTATGTTTGTGCATATACTGTGTGCAGCGAACCACAATTGCTGACGACAGCTGATCTGAACGGGAAAATAACTAGCAACAAATCCATCACTGAAAGTGAGTTTTCATCACTAGTTTGTCATTTTTCGTCCAGAAAACGTTAAATTGTCTCCCAATGTAATTCTGTTTCCTGTTAAATCTTTCACTAATTCAGTTTCCCCAAAACATGATAATTGTTAAGCAAATTTAAAAATTCTCCTCTGGTTCCAGCTTCTCAAATGTAAGAATTTTGTGTTTGCTTCTGTTTTATGTCATTGCAAGTCTTTTTTTTTTTTTTTCTTTTATAGATGAAAACAATAAAGGGTCGAGCCTTGCATGAAATAGCCCGGTATGATTATTTAATTCTGTCATTATGACTTTTCTAAGCCTTGTTCTATCAATTTCAGTGCCTGCAGCGTGGTACCCT
>OMLM01012487.1:75995-99043 GCA_900302695.1 Helostoma temminkii
ATTTTCCTCCAGAGACAACTTTCTACTTCTCATTTGCAAGAAATCTACAATTGGGGGAAACTGCTGTGATACACGGGAAATGTTTTTGTTTATGGTGGAATCAGAGGGTTTGGCAGCACGCTGGCTTTCCATTAAAAAAAGGTGTTTACTGCCATTTTTAACCATCTTTCACGGCCTTTAGGATGTGGAGCAACAGTAGAAAACAATACAGGATAAAGGATGTGCAACCCCCCAGACACTACCTGCCCAGGATGGGCTACAGGTGTGGCACCACAGGCCCCCTTGGTTCTCACTGTCTAGAGTCAAGGTCAACTCTTGGTGAACTAAAATTTATTTCCTGACCTTTATTCATCCCTCAAACTTAACACACCCTGCATTTTGATACACTGTGTACAGAACTATCAGCTTCCTCACGCTTTTTTCTCCAGCGGAGGAACATTTGACACACAATGCAATTAAGGACACAGGACAAGACTTTGACCCCACTTGGCACATTTTTATATCATCATTTTGTATTTTGGCTGTTTTGTGTTCTGTTTTTGTGACTCTTATCCCAGACTAAGTCTAAATGGACTCTTTTCAAAAGGGTTGGGGTGTGTCTGAGTCCCACCACTGTGGCTAATAAAGCTAACAATATTCCTTAGGTATAATAAAAAGCAATAAATATATAAATAGGCCTGCAAATAACAATCATTTTCATTATTAGCTTTAGTTATCAGATTGATTTATTTTCTATTATTTCCTAAAGCCTGACCATCTCAGTCCCTCACAATATTTATATCACATACCTTTAGCAATAGAAATTTAACTTTTATTAAACTATTTTTTCAAATGAAATTATTATTTCAGTTTGAAATAATCAGCAAATTCCCATATTTTACAGCCTGAAATTATGTGTTACGTGTTTTGTGTTTTGTTTGATTGCAGTTTAATCTTCTGCCATCGCGTGACTGATCTACTCTATTTCCGCTTTGTATAATTATCTGTAGCAGCCAGATGATATCACACATAGTGCATTTCCAGGTCGATAACATAATTTTGTCTAAGGTCAGGTCATTTCCTAGAATTTATTACTTATTACAAAATAACTTCTGTACACTGTGACACACACACAGAGTACATCTTGTTTTTCCTTTACAGCACAAACATGGGACAACTTTGTCCAATCATTCCTAATCCACAGTGCATAAATTGTTGCGTAATTGGAAACAGCAGGTCTCATCAAGGTCACAGTAAAAATTTTGAAATCACAATAAACACTTTTTTCAAGATTGTAATGTGGCGTGTGGGGCTTCCTTAAATTCTTAAATTAACACTTTGTTGGTCTGTGCAGGAACAATAAATCGCTGTCTCCTGTAACAAAACACATTAGTTGAATGGTGGGAAATGCACCACACCTAAAGGGCTTCTGTGTTCAGTGCATCACTTTACCCCTGTTGAATAAACAAACTAAAACGTCCGACCATGACAAGGCATATACAATACATACACGGATGTTGCATTTTTTCTTATTGCCTTTGATTCCTCATATTATATAACAATTGTTTTGTCTGCTGCGACTGGTGATGGAAGTTCTCAGATCCTTTACTTAAAGCTGCCACTGTCTATTCAATAATGTGTTTTCACTCTATTGTCGTCCCCTGTTTTCTGGTCAGAATGATGATTGTTCAGAGTTTGACACTGAGCTGACAAATATTTTAGAAGATCAATAAGAAGCACCTTATGCACACCTTATGCACATATTCAATAATATAAAAGTTAATGTAACAATACAACAATGTAGAAATACTCAACTATAAGTAAAACATCATCAAAATCCACCTAAAGTGTCAAAAATGAAATTATGGTTCTGCTGAGAATAAACTCTATGACTATATTATACATTATATAACATTTTTGTGAATCCAGAAGCGTTAACATGCACTGCAGGATATGTTTTAACCTTTGCAAGTTGTGTTCGTCGCAATTTCACTACTTTAATTCTGTTTCTAATTGAAACCAAGAGGTCGGGCCCTTTCAATGGGTCAAGAGGTAAAGAGGTTGTGAAATCATTAACGGGGCAGAAAACAGCTCTGCTTCATTAATGTGTATTCAGTTTTCGACGCTGCTCCAAGCTCTTTCATGAATAATTGGATAATTTTACCTTTTTAAGCTTCAAACTTTTTAAAGGAAATCATGTGAACCATTTAGGAGTGAAGTCACTTTTAGGTGGAACTGCGAACAAATCATACAACAAGTCGAGCTTCAGTCCAAGTTAAATTAATTTCAACACCAGTTTCTGGAAAAGTGCAAACAGAAATGAAAATAAACGTTCAGTTCTGTCTGCTCCTGTCGTACGAGTCAGGCTTTGAGCTAAAAAGTTGGTGGCACTAATTAGTCAAGTGTCATTAAACTACTACAGAAGAAAGATACGTCCTCCTTAAATGAAGCGGAAATTATGTGGAAAACAATGTGGAAATATTGTGTGTTTTATGTATAATTGGAGGAATATCACACCCTCTTCATCTGTCCACACAGATCTGACGTTTTCCTCTTTCAGTGTTTACCTTTGCAATGGTTTATGTTTACTTTACTATGATTCATGCGCGTCATTGTGCATTATCTCGCGCTTTGTTTTCATTTCTTGTCACTCACCACATCAGCCAAGCTTAAAAATCTTTTGCGACATTTCAGCTTTTGCTACATAATAAGGGGCAAGATCAACTCCTCAAAGTAGTACTTAATTGTAGGACTTTAGTATTTGTATTCATTTGTATTCATTCAAAGTAAAAGTATGGTATAGGAAATGATGTTCAGCTTTTTCTTATTAGTATTTTGTATTTCTCATATTACCTAACATTTTACTTGTCTTCTGCAGCACAGCAAGTTCTTTTGGTCACTGTGAT
Organism: Helostoma temminkii; assembly: GCA_900302695.1. NCBI lineage: Eukaryota > Metazoa > Chordata > Actinopteri > Anabantiformes > Helostomatidae > Helostoma > Helostoma temminkii. The sequence continues at coordinate 78,881 of OMLM01012487.1, forward strand.
CCTCTCCAAGGAGATCAAGGAATGGATTAATCCTGAAATAAATTCCGTATAGTGTACTCTTCCCATAGCACTTACTTGCTCCGTTAGCATTAATCACTTTCAGTGAAAAGGTCTGCCACTCCTCACAAATCTCCACTCCCACAGCTATGCCTGTATATCTGCCTTTGGCCTTACAAAGACTCTCTCAGTCTCAAAAGTACTGTGACTTAATGTTCGGTACCAGGCTCCACTGTGGTGCAGCTCTCTGGTGTGGAGGACACGGCTGCCGTGTCAGGCAGTATTTACAGAAAGAGTTAGCGTACTTTCTCTTGTGTTGATATAAGAAGGTAGCTGCAGATAGGGAGGACATATTATGGAATGTGACGGGTGGATCATGTGGTTGGTTTTCATATGTTTAAGGAACATTTGTGCATGGTTACCATTTGCCTGGTTTAAACACATATTTTTAAGGCCATTTATAATACATTTTCTTCTTTTTTTTCCTAAAAACTTCAAATGGCATCAAGTGACGGTACAACAATCATAGCTAAAACTGCATTGTTGCTCTGTGGTGCGAAATGCATGATCGGATATTTGGCTCCTCAAGTCCACACAGGTCTTCTCCCAGAGCACCATCCATAAACCTCGTTCAAGAACACTTCCGGTTCCTTGATCTGTACTTGGTTAGATGTGTACTTTGAATTGGAACCGTACTTGGGCTTTGGCTAATGACGTTTCACAAGTCTGAACAACAGTACAAAGAAGTACACAAATTGAGAAACGCTCCATGTCCTCCTCAACATCACATTGTTAGCATTGTCGGTAATGAGCCTCTGAGAACGGTGATGATATAATATTTAGGTCTCACGGCTTCTAGCATGACTTTTTTATTGCGTCAATTTGAACACACCTGTTTATTCTTGTTGATACAAAAAAAACATATAATCTCTAATATCCTTGTGACCCAGGGCGTTGTACAGTCCTGCAGAGGAATGTAGCAGGCTACAATTTGAAGGATATGTCTGATAGTTATGAATCATTGTTTGCACACTGTGTGTGTTATTTTATATCTTATTTAACAGGCAAAAGGCATTTACATTGGCTTTCAGCAAAGGTTGCAGTGCATCCACCCATTAAACCTCAAACAGGAGTCACTGTTCAATTGTGACCATTTCTGCAGTCAGACTGCACTGTGTGCTAACTGGACAACAAGTCTCAGATGAATTCCTATAATAATTATTGGATGTGTGAGAATGGTGACCATGTGAAGTAATACCCACGAGTCAGTCTGTAATCCTTGTTGTACTGTTATCCCAGACGACTCAGAAAAGCTGACTGTGCAGAAAGTATAAAACATTCAAATACTTACTTTCCCAAACTCATGAATGGACATTTGTGTACAAATCAATGCGCTTGCTGTTCAGCCACAATCGCAGTTTAGGCCTGTCTTCTTCTTTTTCTTTTTTTTTTTTTTGGTGGGGGACAAAATGTGTCACAACACAATGACTGATTTGTGGGGACGGCAGACCCTAGTCTGAAGAACAAGAACCCAGAATTATTTACCCTTTGAATAAAAGTCCTGCTGTCTTCCCCAATGATGCTGCATATTGAGATAGTCACATAAAAATATATATTTAGTCATCACAATTCTGCGTAAAGGCCTTCAAAGCTGAGTGTTTGCAGCTTCCAACCAGACCAACAACAAAAAAAATCAGTGTCGCTCTGCTGAGCTAACATAAAAAGAGACCATTACAAAGGTTGAACTGTCTTACCCCTCTTTGCCCTCCCACCCTTTCTTTTGGCAGAAACAATGTTGCTGCATTACTTGACTGTTATGCTTCCCCCCTGATGATTTTCTTTAGCATTTTTTACTCCGCTTGTTTGAACAGATGCTGCCCCCCTCCTCCTCAATCCCCCATCCTCTGGGATTGCCATAAAGCTTAGCACAATGAGGTAACACTCAGTTACATTACTGTTAACAGTTCAGCCCAGTCGGTTCCTTCCAGAAAGAAACATCAAACAATGCGATGTATATCGCCTCCTCTGGATAACTTATAGTCCTTTGTCCTTCTCTATTCATTAAAAGATTATCAAAGAGGCAACTGAGTGACCGTGCTCACCTTTCAGTGCATCCACTACTGCCCAAACAGAATTTAATAGCAGGATGCACAACCTGTTGGCCACAGGCCAAACCTCAAATAAACTCTAGTCACTGAGAAAGGGATCAGTCAAGAGATAAGATATCTTCCCCAGGACTCATTCAGATTGTTCACAGATAAGAGCTGCAATCGATTCGATGAATCTGTGAATGACTGACTGGACTAGGGAGTGGACACATATTCAGCCATGGTTCTCATCCCATTCGGTAATACATCGAAACTGTCATCTGATCCACTAGGATTCTGGGTAAAAACTGGAGATAAGCAGCTGCTGTTGTCTGTAAATAAGGATGTTGGTGCTTCACTGTTCACAGTGTCCAGTTTCAGCACTGTTTGGATGCTTCGAGTGCAGCAGAATCTAATAGACACAGAGGAGCTCCTGAGAAATGTCACCTTTGACCTTTTGAGTTCTGACTTTAAAAACGTGATAGCATTTTGACCGAATTCTTGTAACACATTCATGAGCCTGACGTTGTGAATAAGTGATGGTACAGAGGTTTGAAACATCTTTGAATCCTGCCGCATTACTACACAAGTTGGCGTTTAAGCTATTCCACTGGGCATTGCTACAACATACGATTTTGACGCTACCATATTTAGGTTTTCCCATTCAAAAAAACCTAAAGTACATGTATTACTCACAGTACTGTTGTTCCTACTGCTGCTAGGACCATATAACAGTAAAAACTGAATGCAGCTTAAATTGCTTTGAACAAAAATCTATATCTACTGGACCATAGCTGTGAGAAAGCTGCCCAACCAGCAGCCAAGTGCTGCACACCACCACTATTTTTTGTGAGTGTAGCCGTTTCAGCGCATGTTACAATGACAATTCTGTTACTTATTCTACTGCACATTACAGAATATAATACATATTTCTATGAGAAATGTTTTTTACCAAAACACAATGACACATACAGTCAGAACATATGACTGCTGCACATGGATTTAATATGAGACAATGGGGCCTATGAGCACCAACATAAAAAAGGCTTCTAAATTCTCTCTCTCCTGAATTAGCAACAATCAGACTTAAAGTTCAGTAATATACGTTTATAAGTCGTTTATCAGAAATGTTATTAATTTCACCATGACTTTGTGGGTGTGCAATCATAAGATTTGAATGACACACCATTTCACACACACACACACAAAAATCTTCCACACATTGTGTCATTGTGTTTTGATTCGAATGTTGCTGAAAGTACACTTTTCCAACCAAGCTTGATCGGAAAAGGTGAGTTGGGTTGTGTGTATGATGTGTTTGATGGGAGGCCTTTGCTCATAATAAAAAAACAGATGAGAGATATTCAGGTATTCGGGAACTTAAATGACACTTCGCCAAGCTCTAAGTGTGAATGTGCAGCAAGCATGTTGTATCAGTATACAATAATACAGTCTCATAGTCTTACACAAAGGTTTAAGCACCACTGGGCAAATCTACATTTTTTGTGATTTTTGAAGTGAAAAGCAGCGAATACAACCCATGCAGCAATTAACATTTAGCTTGGCGTGCTAAACCTTTGCACATGTCATTACTGTTTTGTTTTTGTTTATTTTTCTAGGTTTGGGAAGCGGAATTAAACAGTGCATTGTGTTAACTAGCCTCGATTCGGGCCACGCAGGCAACCACTTCTTTCTCTAAATGATGATTAACCAGAAGTGTTTCCAACTTCCCGACGGTCATTTAAAGACACTTAACCTCTGTTTCGCTGTCTAAAGGAAATATTTTAATCCGCTGCACGATAAAAACTATTTAACCCGTTTCCTAACTTGCTCCAATCTGCACAAGTTGGCAATTTCCTCCACAGTTATGCGGCGAGCTGCCATCTTTGTTTGTGTTAATAAAAGTCAATAGATAGATAGATAGATAGATAGATAGATAGAAAACAATGAGACTAAAGTCTGCTAATACACAAGGGACACAAACTGGGACTATAATGGTGCATTAACATTTGAAGAGGCTTATTTAAATGACTTCTTTCCATTAGGATTGTATTTATATTACCCCACTGCAAAAACTAACAAATGTGTGATTTGCCCTGGGTTGCTCGAGTGAAAATCCACCATCCACAGTTTAGTGCTGTTGTTTTTGTGTAGATCTGCTAAATCCAACACCTGGTCTACAGAGTGAGCTCAGTTTTGTCAACACAGACAGTTAAACATAGAAAGTTCCCATGTTTAAACAGGACTTTAAATGCTCTCTGCTGCAGGTTCGCTTTATGCATGTCAGTATATGGCGGTCATATGCCTGATGATGATGACTTACAATGTGGAGGAGAAACTTTTCCACTGCAACATTGTGTTTGTGTTCAATGTGGCTCCACAGCAGAAGGCGCTTGCCTGCAGAGCATCACGTCTTTCGGTTCCCCCTTTAAACGAGCCCCGCCTCGAAATCAGTCGATCAAATTCAACATCGTGATCACCGGCGTCCGGCCAATCAGCGCTCGGGGGGGGTGGTCCTAAGCGGTGGTCCGGGAGGCCGTTAGCCAATCAGAGCGCCTGCTGGTCGGACAAACCGCTCACGTCAACGATCGTTGGTCGTTTGAATGGTTCATTATTCATGTGCACGCTGAGCTTATTTAAGGAGACGCGATGGTGCGAGATAGCGGATCCGCTATAAAAGCTAACGGATCCCTGCTGACAGCACATTTCTTCTGTATGCGGCGAACAATGACGATGCTGTTGCGGTCCTCATGATCAAGTGAGATGTCTAAATAATTCCCCCCCCCCTCCACATGTGTCCCACACATTCCGTCCCAGGAGCCTCCAGGTGGACTGTCACCACCGTGTGGAGAAGCGCGCTGCACAGTCCTGCTGGTGTTGAACGTTGCATTGCATTTTTAAAACGTGCCACTAACTTAAATCCCCACATCCATGAAATGAAAAAATATAAAATAAATGGGTGAGGGTCGTTAAACTGCGCCAAAAGTTGCACAACTGCGCGTAAAGACGCATAAAACATATAGGTTTTGTGTAGTTGTAGCTTTACCATATGACATCAGCCATGTATGGAAAGCACCACCACTACCGTCTTTCATTGTGCACACACCCACCGCCCATGCAGCCTCCCCAAAACGACGCTGTTCGCCTGACCGACTTCATTAATGCGTAGAGGAAGGGGAGGAGGTGGACCGGTCTTCTTGTACGACCCGACGTGCTGAGAGCTGCCGTTTCATTCCGCCGCCGCCTCCGAGCAGCTCACTTCGTCCTTCTCTTTAAGTTCTTTCTTGTTTTCATGAAAAGTGCCAACATTTTTCATACCTCTTTCGTCTACTCCCAGCCTCGCCGGGTAGACCACACTACAGCGGCGAAGAGAGAAGTTTAAACCCAGCTGCCACTGAGGGGACGGCGGTTCAGAGGCTTCGCGGTCACACGCCTCACCTTCGCTGTCTTTAATTGAAACTGCTGGGAAGGTTCATTCAAGTTTTGGTTTTTGTTTTTGCCTGAGAGGACAGCACATCCATCCGGCATCATGACTCGGAGATCCTGTGCCATTTACGCCACCGGGATCGTGTGCGCTCACCTCCTGATTGTGGGAATCGCCCTGGTCGTGGCTCAAGTGTTCCAAACAATGATCCACAGCCGGCTAAAAAAGGTGAGTCGTAAAAGCTGAACCTTTTTTTTAAAAAAAAAAGCAATAATGTGAGTGTATTTTCGCCTCCTTTCACACTTACTCCGTGTGTCACACCTGAGGGGTTTAAATCTGGAGCCGGTTCATCCGCAGTGGTCACTAATGCCCATTCAGCATCCCACTGGTGGCATTAATGCAGGGTCACAAGATAAATGGAAGTGTGTGTCTGTGTTAATTGTATAATTACATTTTTAATTTTGCTGCATCCTGCTCCTCCACATCTGCTGGAAAGACCCCAAAGCATTTCTTCATCAATCCGCATGATCTGGTGTTGTGCATCCCAGTAAATGGCCGTACAACTTGGTGGTTTGTTCAACCTTGCACTAAGACAGATGATTAATCAACGTGTTTTGTTGTTTTTTTTAAAGCATCCAACAACCAAGCAATCCCGTTACAGCTTTGCTTTAGGTAGAAATCCCATGTCACTCCTACAAAGGAGGAAAAACGACATGACCTTAACCCATTTTATGGCTTTTTTATCTCCTTTAACATTCCTTTAAGGCTCTGCAGCATTTATATCATTTGACCAGACATCACAGGATTCAAATAGGTCTTACTGAATGGAAACCACTGTGCAAAAATAGGGGGAATCCATGATGTGTTTTTCCCTCCTGCTGATGCTACAGCGAGGTGTCCAGGTGACACATTAGTTGATACGGGCTTGATATTACTCATTCCTGAGGGTCACCTGTAGTAATAGTAGAAATCTCAGCCGGCAGGGACACTGTGTGGGTAGGGGGAGGTGTTCAGGTCTGGAGGGATGGGGGAAGGGGGTTTGGGAGAGTGGGAATGAGAATCAGTGAGTTCCCGACTTTCAGCGTTGGATCTATACTGTAGCAGCTTTTACATTGTGTAGCAGTCATCCACTATTTTTTTTTTTTTTTAAATGAAGCATCGAACAAATCTGCCTTAATTTGACTGCTGCATCCCTACATAACTTTAAACGCACATGAATGAATGAATGAATGAATGAAAGGTCCTGCAGATGCATCTATACGCAGTGGCAAATTGTGTTCAGCTACATCATTTCTCTCCTTTCAATCTTGAGATGAAGTCCACATCAGTAAACCGATGAGCTGATTGACTTTTGTTCGGATTTAACAGCCATACAATAATTGTTTGTCTGACAGTTTGCCTCAGATTCATAATTTGCATGGCAACGGTTACTACTTCCACTTTTCACCCTCACCTTCACAGGCGGCTCATCATGCAGCACAAATGTCATTTAGTTTTGGTGTTGTTTTTGGATCGACAGTTTGGGGGGGAAACAGTTGTGCATTTGTGCAAAAGTGTATTTGTTTTGGGGGATTTGTCAAGCTGCTGGTTTTTGGATGCACTGTCACTGTAGTCTGAGGCATGTAGTGGTGACGGAGTAGCAGCCTGATGGGGTGGGGGTGTTGCCAGCCGACACCCTAGACCACCCTGCAGACCCACTGCTGCTCTCTGCCCTTAAAATACCCTGCATTCCTCTCACTGACATCAGTTACACAGTTGGATGCTAGGCTAATCTACAGAAGACGACACAGTGAAGAACCGCAAAGCAAAAACAAAAAAACTTTGTCCAAGTTGTGGACTCGAAGTTTTCCCCCCTTTCTGAAGTTAAATTTAGGTCTGAGCCTCATTTTTCCCCTCATTCTGAATCACGGCAGCATCAAATTAAGAGACTTAGTCAAAGTTCATCACCAGGGAATATAATTCTGGTTAAGTTTGTGATTACACAAAATGACAGCATGGTTAATCCTCTTTTGCCACAGTCTTCCCACTGGATCTGGCGGGCCCAGACATGCTCAACTCCAGTGACAAAATCTGCCTAATCTGATGTCAGTTTGGCTCTGTAAAATAATGATGTAGCCTACTTGTTGGTGACAAGTTAAAGCCACCTCCAGGACAAACATTTTATTGTGTCTTATGAGCTGGGTGTGGAAGTAAGAAGCGGAAAAGTCATGTGAGGTATTTGACAGTCTTCGTAGCCTCAGGGACTCGATTTTTTTGCCTGCGAGCAACCTTGTTGAACCTTGTTATTGTTGTTCAAGGCTCTGCCTAACCCCAGTCGCTCTGCTCAGGTGCGGAAATTGAAAAGAAAGCCACCCATGTGTGCCACTCCTCTTTGCCCTGTTTGAGAGAGGAGATTTTTTCAATGTAGTAATGACTGATTGAGCTAAAAGGGCTTAAGAAGAACGTTATGCTGGTAAAACGCAACATGTTTTAAACCACAAAGTGCCATTGATACCCAGTTCAACGCTGGGGGGAAATTGTGAAATTAGCTGTATTCCACGGATCAAAGTAGTATCTTGTCACACCACACCTTGGCTGTAAGCTAAAGGTGTTTGGTGAAAGCATGAGTCACGTTGCCGTCATTTGTTTAACTCCTTCAGCCTTTAAATCTACAGTCCCTGTGTTTTACTTACTCACAAACCTTCACCTTTTTTGTCCCTCACTTGTCTTTTTGTTGCTTTTGATAGATCAAGGCTTTTTCTCATAACTTTAGAAAAACCTTTGTTCAAGGTTGTCAAATGCAGGGATTCATGTAGGTGACTGTCACATATTGGTCCCAGATTCTGCAGTAGAGAAGGCCAAACGAGACAGAAGCCCAATTCAAAATGGATTTGCATTTTGTTTTGAAAAGGGAACAAGTTGGGTCACGTCTGCTGATTCGGTATAATGTTTTACACAAGTCCTTTTGTGCATTGACTGCACATGACAGTCACACGCTCCTTTTGCATTAGCTGTGTCATTTCAGTTCTTAATTAAAAAGCAGAATCATCAAGACTTAAGAAAATCATGTTTGTTAAATACCTCAAGTTCCTTTTTTTGGGCACCTCTTCTGTAATTCTGGCAGTTTTTGGACATTATTTCACAGCTGTGTGGTTAAAAAAAAAAGTGATTGTTTTTAAATTTAACGTGACTTCATAAGAAAAGTCTGAGATGGAGCAGTAGAGTCTTTGTAATTCTTGATCTCTGGGCATTTATATGCTCATAAAGATGCTTAACAAAACAACAAATCCATCTATTGATGCTCTCAATCAATTACTCAGTTGAAGGAAATCTTGATATCTTCTGTATTTCATATCTCATTGTCATAAACACACTTTCCATCAGTTTGTTGAACCATCTCACCTTTTATGTACATCTTTAACTGATCTTTAACATGTTCTTGTAAAGTAGAAAAGCGGAGGTGACGCCACAAAATCGGGCAAACAATTGTATAGAGGAAAACATGTTTGAATGTCGGAAGTTGTAACCCAAACAGGAAGTGCAAGCCACACCTTAAACTATATTTTCTCAACGTCTCAAGTGCTTTTGAGCAACTGTAGGAAAAACAATGTATAGCCTCTTTTTAAGTGCACCTCATTGAGGGGACAGAGGTTTTCAGGAACACGAAAAAGACACGAAAGGAAGTGGGTCGTTTTTCCTTTGCCATGTTTAAAAATATCCACAAGGGTGGGAAAGGCTTGTTTATTTTCCTGGGCAACAAACACCTTCAGTCAACAAGCCTGGAGCTGTCCATATTGTATTGTTGCAGTTAATGGTTGCTCTCCAGACATGTGGCAGCCAGGCTTGTGTCACACATGGTTACTGATGACTTTAATTTTCAGTTTTCTGTGAAACCGCTCATACTGAAACTGTCTCCCACATGACCTTTGTGTAGTCTGAATACACCTGATGTTTTTTATGCACTTTCAGCCACAGCTAGAGATTCTATGTAATATTTTTATTGCGTGTGTGTGTGGACAAGTGGCCCACAGACAGAATCCTGCCTCAGCTTGCTGATGCCTGAGCCTGTGTGCAGTTTTAAGACTTTCTGCCCATCCTGCCGTTTTTCTTCAGCTGAAGGGCTTTTCTCTGCTTCCCTCTGGCTATTGGTGTCTTGGCCTGACACCAGCTCCTTGCAGAAAAGTGCCATGTGTGCTCTCAGATGGCCCTGATTCTGAATAGTGAAGGGCTTTGAAAGTGCCTAAAATGTGAATAAAAAATTGTTCCACCAAAATGTCAAATTTAAGACATCAGGATGCAGTTTGCAGTTTTTTTTCTCTCCTAATAAATATTAATGTGTATTTTCCTCTTTTTTTTTGATAGGAAATCACTTTGACAGAGAAGAGCCAAGTGTTTGAGTCATGGAAGAATCCACCTCCACCTGTTTACATGGAGTATTACTTCTTTAATGTGACCAACCCAGAGGTGTTCTTGGCAGGTGGGAAGGCGGCTGTTAAACAGATCGGACCCTATACTTACAGGTAAGTCTGATTATAAAGACCTAAATACAGGAAGTGTGGGAGCAGAGCTGCTGCTGTAAATGTGTAATGGAAAAGACATTTTGTCATTTTACCCACTGGTGTAAAGTCCTGTTTAAGTAAACCCATCTTGGTTCATCTGGAAACGTTCTGTCAGTTTTGTGTGAAGTCAAAACAAAAGACATCTGTACTGAATAATGTCCTCTCCACACCAGGGAGTACAGGCCGAGGGAAAACGTAACTTTCCTGGAGAACGGCACCAAAATTTACGCCCTGAACCCCAAATCTTTTGTCTTTGTGCCTGAGAAGTCTGCTGGTGACCCCGAGGTTGACATCCTCAGAACTGTCAACATCCCTTTTGTGGTAAGAGCCATCTGTAATTCTGACTATCATCATCAGCAGCAGCCAGTTTATCAGATCTCTTGGCATCTGTGAGATTTAATTGTCATGTTTTTATTTTATCAAACTGTTTTTTTTCTCTTGACACACACCAAGCAGCTTTCCTCCCAATTGTTTTATTGTGACACTTTGATATCGTGAACATACAAACTTCAGGGATATTGCGCCAAGACAAACTTGACGCATCATTTGTCACAAGTTTTCTACGCAAAACAAAGACCTTGAGAACTGAAAATGGAAATCTAATTATTTTTGTGTGTCATTGGAGCTCTTGGCTTTCCTCTTTTTAATTGTTTCTACAACTCCTTCTTCCTTCCACAGGCGGTGATGAACGAGCTGAACTCCTACTCCTTTTTCCTGCGCACTGTTGTGTCAATGTACATGAAAAGCATAGGTATTGAGCTTTTCATGACCCGAACCGTGCACGAGATTCTGTGGGGCTTCAAAGATCCTCTTATGACAAAACTTCACACCTTGAAGCCTGAAGTAGATGAATATTTTGGGCTGATGTGGAAGGTAAGCTTCCAGAATGTGGTTGTAGAGCAACATCTGATGTCATTTCAGTCCTTACAGCCTTAAAGTTCTTACGTGTTGGTTGTTAGGGGTTACTAAATCAACAGACACTAAGATCGTGATTGTAATATTGTGTAAGAGAAGTGAGATTGGCCGCATGCTGATGGTACATGTTTGCGCTTCCTGTTTATAAGGCAACGTCTCACTGCAGCCTTGTGATGCTGAAGGATGCATTTTGGTCGACCTAAACAGAGCTACCACAACAAGCTGATCAACAGAACATTACTCATCAGCTGTTTTGTTAACTGATTAATCATTTCTTCCATTTTGCAAGCAATAGGTTCATGCTTTTGTCTGTCATATGATGTTGATCTCAATACCTTTGGCATTATGACGTTTGGATTGAATGAAACAACAATATTAGGATCTTAACTTGGACTTTGTGAAATAATAACAGTTTAACAATATTCCAACATTTTACAGGGGACAATAATTGTCACTGAAAATGTTAGTTATAAAGAGAGCTCCCTAAAGTATCTGTAGTTTTCTCTGGGATTGAACACCCAAGATTCTGTGTTCTTTTTAATTGCTAATATTGTCTACAAATTTATTACAAATCCAGCTAATGGCAAATTCAATATTTCACAATTCCCATTGTCCTTTTGCCAACAGAGAAACGGTTTCTGACTCAGCTGTGTATCCTCAGCCAATGTCTGTCACAGCAGCTTTGTTTGAGCCTCGTGTCCCATCTTGTTTTCCACAGAAAAATGGCACCCATGAAGGAGAGTTTGTGTTCCACACCGGCGAGGAGAATTACTTGGATTATGGCAAGATCGACACGTGGAACGGCCTGAGGTAAAGAATCAGACTGGCTGAACTTTCTAGGAAAATTTTTTCCTGCTTTCCTCAATGACGGGAATCACTTTCATTTCAGCACATGGCTTCCACATCCTCCCAGTTATGATACTTTACTTCTTACACAGCCTGGATCTGAAAGCCCAGGGGAGAAAGCCTTTGCACCCTTGCTTTAAGTAGAACAGGATTGCAAAATTAATGTTTGGATAGTCAACTTTGCACTTTGAACGTAATCATGTAGGTAGATTCCAGTACTTACATACACACAACTACTTTCTGCATTCAAACTGAGTTATTAGCAGCAAAACTAAACGTTACATGCTATTCTGCTGTAGGTCGTTAATACTAATACGTTGACACGTAAGCAGCCTTTTATTGTTAGTTTGAGGTGAAGCTCATGCTGACTGTTACCATGTGGTTAGATAATGTAGCTCAGTGGTTACCAGCCAGAGACTCATGTGCCTAAAAAGGGTTATAAAATAGTTTATTTTGTGGCAATGATTATTATGACATGACATGAAAGAAGGAAACCACTATGTATGTTCTGCTTCACAAATTTGCATAGGTTAAACGCTTTTCTCTTATTAAATGTTGGATTTTATTTAATCGCTTTTTAATCTTTGTCATATATTACCTTGGGGAAATTGCAATAACCATTTTTACTATTTTCCTATACCATATTAGTTATTTAGTTTCTCTAAACTAAATTTCCCCACTACACTAAGCTGACAATATAGCTAAAAATAAAATTATCTGCCCTGGATTGTAGTTGAGTTTCACTGGGATAACCTAAAAACACTTGTGTACAAGTACCTTAAGTACAGCACTTGAGCTACTGAGCACTAATCGCACTCATTTCTTTTGCCAACAGGGAAATGTCATGGTGGTCTTCCAATCAGAGCAACATGATCAACGGTACAGATGGCGCAGTCTTCCACCCTCTTATAAACAGGAACGAGCTGCTCTACATCTTTGCTGCCGATCTCTGCAGGTATGCACATGTTTATGTTGTTATAAATTTGTTTACAGTCAAAGCATCCAGGCAGGAATTTCCACTGAGGTTTGAGTTAGGAAATGCAGGGTGAGTCATTCTCAGTGTGCTTACACATCCACTGATAAGAACTCAAGTGGTTATTGCAACTTCTTATAAGGCTTGATATTAAGCCGGAACACACGTGAGAAAGATTTTGACCTGGACACACCTAGAAAGCTTTAGAATCATTCTACAGGAAGTGGTTATCTTGTGCCTGATGGCTATTTAATGTTCCTAACTGCCAGGAAGATTTTATCATCTTTATGGCTCTTGAGTTGTTTATCTAAAGTCCCATTCTTTCCCCAGGTCTATTCATCTAGCTTATGTGGAAGATGTGGAAGTGAAAGGCATCCAGGCTTACCGTTTTGCCCCCCCTAGTGATGTCCTCATGAGCCCGAAAGACAACCCCACTAACGCTGGCTTCTGTGTGCCAGCTGGAGACTGCCTCGGCACTGGGGTACTTAAAGTTAGCGTTTGCAGAGAAGGTAAGTGCACCATCCTGTTTCACCCCCTTAGTTACTAAAGAGTCTGACCCAGTTACCCACCACTGGTTATTTCCCTTTGACCACCCTAAACAAGCCCCATGACACAGATTTCTCCCTCTTCCAACCCCAACAAACGTCCTTTCAGCCAGCTACCTCCTCGTCCCGTGTCCTGGTCGCTCACATTCCTGCTGTTTGAGCATGGCGGATTTTACTCAGCACACAGTTCAATGATTAACTGTGCTGACTGTGTGTGGTGGCTATTGATGACTTTTATGGTGGTCATTGAGCGGAGAGAGATAACTCTAATACGGCAATCTCCATGGGCACTGACACATGGAAGTCACTGTAGTATCACTGAAAGATACGCTACCGCAACCCCGGGACTCTACTGTCGCCATGAGCCGTTACTTTAATTTGTGTGTATTTAATTGTAGCAAAAAATTCAATACTAACTAAGTAATTGTATTAACAGCAGTAGTCATTTAGGCTTATAGCAGTATATACTAGCTTATACTAGTGTTGTGTAGGCAACCCTGGTACTAAAGAGCCACAGCCCTGCTTGTTTTACAATTATCTCTACTGCTGATTACCTGGATCAGGTGTGTTCAGCTGGGTTTGCCTACCCCTGATCTATATATAGCACTTAACTCTGCTAGAGGATTAGTTATTATAGGATGTGTCCTATTCGAAGGAAATGTGAGAACTGGATGTTCAATGGCACAGAAGTAGTACTTTTGTCTTTACTGCTAGGCAATTATGTTGGAGCCCACATTCTTTACCCATCTGCTGCCGCACATCAATGACAGATATACCTACAGATCTACCTGACACAAACTAGTGTTTTTATCTTATCTTATGTGTCTGCTGTTTTTGAACTTAGTTGTTCAGACTGAGTCATATTCAGATACAAAGTGTGACTGACTCGTGTTTGTCTCTTCTTCCTCAAGGTGCTCCCATCGTGGTATCCTTCCCCCACTTCTATCAAGCGGATCCAAAGTACATCAACGCTGTCGACGGGCTCAGTCCCAACAAGGAGGAGCACGAGACGTATCTCGACCTGCAACCGGTACAACTAATATTTAGTGCCACAACAGATGGGAGCCTGTGTCGAATGTTGAATCAGCATTACAAGCACTTAACTCAGATTTTTCTGATTTTGTCATTGTTTGGACACTGTACTAATTTAGAAGAAAGCATAACAACAAAAATGTCCCATCCTTACTATGTTTAATATACTTTAAATAAATAAAAAGGAAATTATGACCAATAAAATTTTACAAAAACTGAAAGCATCAATCAATTAACCTGTTAAACAAGCTAAATTAAAAGTATATTTTAACTTGCTCTAATTCTTTTATATTAGAATGATACCACAAAGGTATGAAATGTCGATTTATGTTTTTAATTTTAGGCTGAAGGGTAGTTTTTGAGAATTTTGTTTCTCCCAAAGTATGAGAACATTAAAATGAAGGTTTCTGAGTTAAACTCCTTCTGCTTTGTCTAAAAATAGTTTTATTCTTCTCTCCTTCAGACCACAGGAGTTCCCATTCGTGCCTGCAAGCGAGCTCAGCTCAATATCATTCTGAAGCGAGTCCAAGGCTTCCCGTAAGTCGAACTTCGTTGAACTCTCACCCACTTTGCCGTTGCCACACTCTGTCCCCATTTTGGCCACATGTTGAGCCAGATGTCCTCTCTGACCTCCCCGTCTCTCCCTTTCCTCTGCAGCGTAACAAAGTTCATCAACGAGACCATTTTCCCCATCATGTTTGTCAATGAGGTGAGGACCTTCCCCTTTTACCACGATTTGAAACAAACCTTTTTTCTGATAAGTGAACTATAGGTCAATACTGTCGCCTTTCTCAACCTCAGACGGCCACTATTGATGATGACTCAGCAGCCCAGATGAGGACGCTGCTCCTAATTGTGACACTCGTGTCAAACTTCCCCGTGCTCATTGTGGCCTTGGGCATCATCCTTTTGCTGGTGCTCGTGGTCTTGTTCTGCCGAAATCGTCAGAAGAAGGTAGGGTATGCCTCTGCGGCTGTGGACTAAAACTGTACTATTAAACAACATAGTTACCCTGGTGTGAAAAGTGTGCATTACCCACTGACATTAGCTCACATGTGGTAATATGACACAGTAAATAGTGGAGTTGTTAATGTTTTGACTGGGGCTTTGCATGCGTAACAGTTCCCTGTATTAACCTCACAGTGCTGGTGCAGGTTTAACCCCTGAGCATGTTAACACTGCATGTATCCTGCACAGCAAAACCAGCACGAACAGTTTCCTACAAGTCTATATCAAAGTTTTTTTTCTTGCTCAGTGTTTTCTAGCAGTCGATGCGTCTTTGAGTGGATTCATTTCTGTATTCAGCATCCTAGTTCCCTTTTAGTCATCACAGCCTTGAGCTAACTTAGCGCAGTCGATTACCAAAGTGCATTGAACTAGAGTAGTCCTGAGACCCGTGTGCATCATATGTTTGCCTCTTATCGCTGGTGGTGCAGGATTGTTGGTTTGACCCTTGGCCTCACTGCCCTCAGATTATTGTAGTTCAGCTAATTCAGAGTCCAGAGAGTGGTCTGCGACATGCATGTTTAGATTAGTTTTACAATAGAACTTGGGAAATACTTTGGTTTTTATGCTGAGAGTCTGATGAGAAGAGTGATTTTTACCCCACTCATGTGATCTGCTAACTATGATGCTACAGCTAGCACGTGTTTAGCTTCGCTTTGCTAAAAGACTAAAATATAAAAAGAAGAACAGCTCGCGTGGCTCTGTTTAAAGGTAACAAATGCTGCCAAAACAGCACCAAAATGTGTTGCTTTTACAATTAGATATTTGTAGAGATTAAACAAGAGGTGAAACCTGTTATTTGTTAAACTTTAGAAGTTTTTGTTGACTTTGGACAGAGCCAGGCTAACCGCTTCCCCATCTCCAGTCTTTTAGCAACGCTAAGCCAACCTGCTTCTACAAGTAGCTTCATATTTATCATAAAGATATTAAAGCAGTGAAAATCTTCTCATAACTCAGTTATTTCCCAAAATGTCAAACTATGTAGCTAACTTCATAGATTTGAGAAGGATGTTAAAGCAATGCTTAATTGCAATGTGAAAACATGTTGGATGTATTAACCAATTTTAATTTTCTGTAACCCCCTTTTTTTCCTTTTCCGTTTTAGAACGAAGTAAAACGTATTGATTTTACTGAAGCTTTTCATTCTTTTACTGTAAGTCTTCATTTTTGCCTTGTTTGCTGTTCTGCTTTTAATTTGTTAAGCATCATCTATCATCATTATTATGTAATTTTTAAAATTATATTTATGGGTTATGATGTTGGTTTGAGTTCTTGCTTGAGTTTAATTGGTATGTGTGTGTTTTTATTTTATTTATTGTTTTTCTGTGGTACCTTTTTGTCCTGACTAGAGTGTACTGTGAACAGTTCAGTCAAAACATTTATTCCCATTTAAATGTCAGTGCTGTGTATATAGACAATATTTGAACGACTTGTCATTTCTACATTTTGTACTAACACCTTCTGTCTTCCTGGATTTCCCCGCCCAGACGGCAAAAGATGATACGGCCTACACTCAGGTCAGCGACAAACCCGATGAACCTTCGGAAACGCCAGCCAACCAGCCAACGAGGAACGGCTCCTACATCGCCATGTCTCCTGTGGAGGCCCAGAAGTGTTGATCGAGGATCCCGCTCCCCAAGCTCAGGAAGTGGGCTAAAGGAGCAACACAGGGGTGTTACATGACCACGGGTGGGGGTATGCACACACAGTGGGCTCCTTTTCACTTATTTCCGGGGGTGGGGAGGATAGGGGAAGGGGGCGGGACACAAACTCCAGTAAATGTTCAGTCAACAAAGACATTGCTCCTCTCACTGAGCCCTCTTATGACTGTCTGTCCTCCTCTACTCTACCTGCTGAGCATGGCCCTCACTGCCTGCTGTACTGCAACACAACACAACTCCCACACCTTTATTCCTCGTTACCGTCCTGGTCGGCCCTAAAAATGAAGGGACTCTGGGCGGGCCCGGCCAGGACAAGCCTTTTTCTGTAATTCTTCTGAGGGAACATGGTAGCATAGGTGTCGACTGCTGCATGATCTTCAGACTCGACTCTGCCGACTAACGTGGCTCAAAGAGCTCATAGTATTCAGCTGACCACCAGTGGGTGTTGTTACAGACTTGCTCTTTCCCTTCCACCAGTGGGGAGCAAAAAAGAAAAATCCCCTGAAAAGTGAATCCTTTATACAAAATTCTGAGCTCCAGAGCTTTGTAGGATCCACTGGGTTTTGCTAACAAAACTTATCTCATCATATCTTTTTGGTAAAAAAACAAGAAAACAGACTGAGCCAAACTGTTCATAGCATTTTTCCCTCTTTTATAAGATGAATTAATGCAGCCACACATTTCCTGTTAGTAAAAGTGTGCAAACCTTTAATCTTACACTTCTGTGTCCTGTTTTCATGCACAATAGGCAACTATTATATTTGATGCAGGTGCAGTGTAGTGATACCTGAAGTACTCGTGATTTGGATCCACCCTCCGATCCTTGTTTTTGTCAGAATCGCCTTTTACTTTTCCCAGAACACTAGTTACGAACGGAAATTTTCAGAGGCCTCATCTACATCTCGAGGTTCTCATTAGTTCAGGTGATGAATAGCTAGCTGTGAAATTGTTAGGATCGTCAGCAGTTGCCTAATAAACTCATGCGTGTAGGCTTCGCATTCAGAACAAAAAAGGAAAAAGAGACACCCACAGAACTTACAAGGGAGACTTGAACATGCTTTCTGCCTTACAGTGGTTATCTATGCTCATATACTGTTCAAATAAGCTGGAAATTAATTTTGTTGTGCTTAATATAAAGGGGAAATGTTGAGATACCTCTGATCAAATCCAGCAGGCAGTCCTCCTAGATGTGCTGAAAGACACTAACTTTGCTCTGGTGTTGACCGCTCTTGCACGTCTACACTGTTACATATTAGAGAAAGCACAATTTGGATTGCTAAAACCAGTCCTCACAAAGGCTACCAGGTTTTTTCATCCTGTTATTATGTACATAGTAATAGCTGATCTCTCAAAGACACTGTCAAGTGCCGTGATTATTAAAGAAAAAGGAAAAAAAAAGTGGAATCAATGGGTGTTGGGAGAAGACTCCCTGTGCACTGCTCGTCGCTGTGCAAGTCATTCAGTTTGCCAAGGAGCTGTAGATATTCAGGCAAACACAGCACACAGCGCTTGAATCACTTTGTCTTACATTTCATGTGTTTTTTCTGTCCGCCACACTTCGTCACAAACCCGTTATCGACCACGGGTAGTGAATTTAAGGCCATAATACTGTCGATGTGGAAAATTGTCTGCACTTTGCTTGGAAATTGTGCCCTGTGTGTTGTCATTGTTTTTTTTTTTTTTTGTGTATGTTAATGTTTTCTTTTGGTCATTTCAAAGCGGGTGGTCCATTATGCTAAGTACATTTCAACAGTTAATCCCGACTAGTATTGGTTATGAGGGATGTTGCAAATACACGAAAACATCCCTGCCTCTGTGTTACTTGGGTTTTCAGCACATGGAGTGTCTTCTTTTGATATACTTTTGTATTTGTTATTGCTGCTAAAACATGCTATAACCTGTGGACTTGTATTTATATATGGAGTATTAACCATAATGTGCTCAGTTTCAGGTTGATCCACAGAGCCTTACTATTCAAAGGTTTTCTGTGTCGCCACACCTTTGACACATGAGTGCAAGATACAAAGCCCAAAGCTTGCTGTCATTTATTGGAATTAGCAGTTACACTTCTCACTAGCAACCTTTTTATAACATTATCACACATTACCATTCATTCCTCTATTAGCACATGTATTGTTGGGGCTTATTATCGAGTTAGTAAACTTAACCCAGAAATGACGAGCCACTTTGCTAACATCCAAGATTGGTGTCAGAAGTCTGATTCTGAGTTTGACCATAATGTGGTGGAGAGTCCTTAAAGAAACGTTTGACACTTTAGCAAATGTGCTTATTTGCTCTTTGGTGGCGAGTTACATGAGTTGCTGTCTGAATTTAAGACTGAAGCCTGGTTAGATGTACAGAAAGAATGGAAGGAGGGAGAATTTTGCCTCTAATGCTCACTAATTTACAATATAATCAGGTTTCTTAATCCACCAATAAGGAAGGATTGTTAGGTGCAGGATTTGTTTGGTTCCAGAATAGATGCTGCATCAAGAAATAATTCAACACATAATTTACTCAATGTTTTGAACAACTCTACACAAGATATCTTAAAGGTGTTTCCTCACCTAGTCTTTATGCTGAGCTAAATTATCCTGCTGCTTCCTATAGATTTGGACACAGATAGATGTGAGAGTGACGTACCACTCTAAGCACGTTTCCTAAAATGTCAAACTATTCCCTCTTTATTTCCACTTTTTACTTCGCTCTTTTCACCTCATGAAAAGAGTCTACAGCCTTGTTCCAATTCACTCCATCGTTATGCGCCTTTTAAAAAAAAAAAAAAAAAAATTGACTTAAACCACGAAAGACCTTAATCCACACACCTGAGCCATCTCTCCTCCACCTGTCTGACTTTAACTACAGAGACATTTGAGTCCAATCTTTCAAGCTGACTGGCTCGTCTATCCTCGACCAAAGATGACCCACATTGATCTGCCCCAGCGCTGTTTACTTTCCTCTGTGATAACAGTTGTGCCACAAACCCACTGCCTACCTTTTATTTTTTTTGTGTGTGTGTGTGTGTGTATGGGGGGGATAGAGGAGGTTTGAAGGTGGAGGAGAGGGGAGACGATGATGATGGACAGACACGGGGGAGCCCCCCCAGTATCAAAACAGCAGGAATGTAGTGCAGGCTGGTA